>JAGDQP010000839.1:0-38699 GCA_022664845.1 Lepisma saccharinum
TAAAAAGGTGTGAAATGGGAGACGGATGAGCCAAGTTCCTTGGTGACAGCATGTAACAGGAACAAAGGAACTTGGCGCGAGGTGGCAAGGTTCATGATCCTCAAGTTATAAGGGTGGTGGGGATCCTAAAACCCACTACGTCCACCGCCACCAACCCTAAGGCTGTTGCCAGCTCGCGCCAAGTTCCTTTATTCCTGTTACATGCTGTCACCAAGGAACTTGGCTCATCCGTCTCCCATTTCACACCTTTTTAAGGCTAAAGAACTTGGCTCCACATTTTGCACCTCTGGTGTTTTGGTTCGGATATAGGCTACTGATGCAATAGTCTGAAAACATCATTTCGTTTTAAAATAGTGAAGAAAATTTAAACTAAATGCAAATCGATATGACAATATAATCTTGAACAATTTGTATTCATTTAGGTATGCATTTCTAATTTCTTCATTATATCAAAACAAAATTGGTGGTTTCAGTTATTGCATCAGTAGCTCATACTAGTGTCCATACCATGATCTCTCACAATAACACATTTGCAGCACAACAGACTACAGAACCGTGTTTCTCATAAAACTCTAACCCAGAATGACATATTACACGAGCCCCTTCCCATTTAAGAAAACAAATCGAGATTCAATATGACGGACTTCAAAATGGCGGCCGTGAAGAACATACCCTCCACGGGTAGCGCCTCCCACCCAGTACCAATTATTGTGTATTTGCTTTTTTCTTTCAGCATTCTACAAATATAAGGGTATTTCCACATGTTTTCTTTACTCTCCAGAAACAATACTCTGATTAATATATCATCGATATCTCCCAAAGTAATTGCCCTCGATTGTCAAAATTTTCATGTGCACATATTTTGACATTCTAACCATGATGAAAGAAAGAAATTTAAAACTTTTCTCTGCCCCATCAGTATGTTTGCTTGTAAGATATTCATACCTATATTTTTCCCTAGCGTTTAAAAGTTAGAAGTGTTTGTGTCCATTTCTTAATATTGCTATGTTCAAAATAGAATCACAAGTATATATGTAGATGTAGAGATGTATTGCTTTGACTGGATACTTGTACTTCTGGTAAACACATAGTAATTACTACAAAAGACTTAAAAATAGGATAACTAGATTGATTGATTATTCGACAAGATGAAGTAATAGAATTCATACGACACATTACTTTTATTGTAACGATCATTTCCTCAAATCAAATAAGTAGAAAACATCTAATATACATTGCAATTGATAAATGGATCGATCGATCCTCCCTTCATCATTGGACGTACATCTGATAGATTATATCTTTGAAGATATGACATATCTAAGTGAGATTTCACTTAATAGGACATCTACCGGTATAGTGTGAGTATATCTGTTCACAAACCTTACGAGCATGTCACTTATAATAAGTAAACGTAATTCTCGGTCGAAACATTGAGTCGGATTAACCAATTCCATCCGAATTGTACATTCAAAGTCACTTTATTTATAGCAACGAATACAAAACAATAAGATATCGCAATCTCAACTATTCGAATTTTTCGTAACAATCAGTAAAAAACATAGAATTAGGAAGAAAATAGAGAGAAAATACATGACGTCACATGAAGTCAAATTACGGTTCATCGGCAGTCATCTTGTGTGGCCCCATTAGAGTCCCTCTAAACCGTGAGTATTGACTTTTTCGATAGGAGGATGAGTGCACCTCAGAGAGGCAATACTCGGAAAAGAGGGTCTCTAAATATGGGGTCAGTTAATATGGCCGCAATGCCTCGTCCCTTCCGTCTCTTGACTTCATACCCTCTCCAACAAAACAGCCTAAGGTTCCCTCTATTTATATTCCTAACTGTATGGAGAAAACAGTATTTAAAAAACGCGCTGTTCAAGCGTTTTCAAAGTTGTCGAATCATAAATCGAAAAGTTCTAGCAGAAACTCGATTATTGCCTTTGGCAAACATTTATGGTGCACGAAAAAGGATTCGTTTGTAAACGGACGCCTGGAAAGATAATTGCTAGTCTGTGTTTTTCACATAGAGTAAGGTGACCTATGATGGCCACCCCTAACAACTTTTCCTTACAATTTTAAAATATCTAAAGAGAAAAGAATCACGCTAGGTGGGTTTCAAACATTGGGCTATCCTCTTACCATTAAAAGGAAAATAATGAACTATACTGTAGTACTTATGGAGAACAGAGGGGAAATGTCTAAGTGCTCAAAAAGACCACCATAGGAATACTATACCCAATGATGGCCACACCCGTCTCCTATGATGGCCATTAAAAGAAGAATACAATTTGGTAAAAAAAAAAATAATCTAAATTATCATATGTATGTTAGTCAACAGTGCATAATATTTATTATATGGAAAATACAATGATATTTGTAGCCGAAAAAAAATATTTGAAGCTACGTTAAGTGGGTACATAAAAAAGTTGAGTTGTGCAGGTGCAAGCTGAAAAGCAGCTCTGTTAGTAGTGCATCCTACGTAAAAACTTTCATGAAAATCCTAAGGAAAGCGCTAAATGGATGTTGGTAAATTAAAGTGTAACATTAACATTCCGAGTTTCATTCTAGAATCGAGTCGTAAAATCACCCCGCACTATTTATTTCGTATAGATAAGCTCTGTTTTAGCTAAACACAAAATTTTACATTTCATTTTTTTTGGATACCACTGTCTCTAGCCTGGACCCTATTCCACATCAAAACACTTGCCGCAAAAATATTTTGTTTTGGTCAGCACACCATACGACTGTGCGCATGTTTCATGTGCCCACAGATTACACAAAACACACTGAATCTAATCACCTGTGTTCGTAGCACTTCTTTGGTAATATTTTTTCCCACAAGACACACAACAATCAGAAGCATCATCCGACAAGTTCAATTTCTTTATGGCAGGAAAGGTCTCACCAATGGTACGAGCGATACAACTGGAAATAACACCATGGGTTTCTGAAGTTGTTTGTTCAATCAACACTGTCCGAAGTACCTTGAAGCGACGAAGGATCGTCTTTGCCACTGGTACGCGTGCGCGTGAGATCTTCTTTAAGTTGCTTATCGCAAATCGTCTTCATTTTATTTGGAGAAACGGGATTTAATTTATGCGGTTGCACACGTTTGTTTTTCTCATAGTTTGTGTTTTCATCAGTGGAAGAGGAGACAACGTAGAGAAGCTTACGTACTTGTCAGTATCTAAACGGGAACTAACAAATTGGTTGCTTCCACACGAGAAGGAAGAACAAGGGGTAACTGTTACTTGTACTTGAACACCCACAGTGACCATCATACAGACCAGTCGCTGTGACCATCATAGGGTTAGGCGAAGCACCCTCTCATTTGACGTCACAGGCTGTACACACGTGACTGCAAGAAACGCACTCTGGGCAGCCATTGAACCTCTGGTAACAGCGAGGATAACACAAATGGGATAATATTGTTGAACACAAATTACGCCTACAACCACGCAATGTTTTCATGTCTCATTTTATAAGGCACCTTGAAAATGTATATATTTCAACTTTATAACACAGCTACACTAATACTACTTACCAGAATTTCCAGCGAATTTGATAGCCTTCTTAGCGTGTCCTAACGTACTTCCACACAGAATTACACTGCCACCTGTTGTGTGTGTGCGAAAATATGAAGGGGTGACCATCATACGCGGAGTGACCATCATCGGTCACCTTACTCTAACTATCGTTTACTAATTCCACATTTTTGGTTACGTTTGTTTTAGTGTGCTTTGAAGTATGTTTCTTGCGTTTCATAAATAATGTTGATAATTATAGTTATGAAATGCTTAGAAATTATATTTTCTTCAAAAACAAGCAAGCTAGTCTTGATATCATCAACAGCATATAATACGTATATAATAGCACATATTGTTCATGTTATTTTGAGGGTAACTAAGGAAGTGCAACATATTGTTAAGGGACAATGGGGTCTATTGTTGTTCTATAGTTTAGCACATTAGAGTCAATATGCATTACTTATAACTTTCGTGAATCCCATGAGCCCCACTAATAAAATCTTGAAGAAACTCCGTTTTTGTACATGGGGAGACCTCATTAACCCATTTAATTTACCTCACGGTACCCGAACTTACGAAGAAATCTCCTGTGATATAAGCAAACCGTTAAACGCCAGTTTTTAGCGCTATCGTCTAGATGAAACATGTCATATCCTATATACTAGGTAAATGGAAAGCAGTTAGAAGACCTATACGCCCAACCAACATTTCCTTAGTGTTCAGACGCTATTAATTTCGCCATGTTTTGGGTTTTCGTCCCACTGTGCCACAAACTCACTATTTATTTTTCATGCATAGGTTATAACTTGCGAGTGAGTTCTCCGTCTTTAAATGGGAAGCAGTTAGAAGACCTATAAGCCCAACCAACATTTCCTCAGTGTTCAGACGCTATTAATTTCGCCGTGTTTTGGGTTTTCGTCCCACTGTGCCACAACCTCAATATTCATTTTTCATGCATAGGTTATAGCTTGCGAATGAGTTCTCCGTCTTGGGTAGTAAGTCCCCTGCGATCCCCCCAGTTTCTCGCGGAGCTCGGAATAATGGTGAAGTGAGATATTACGGTCAATAGTGGTAGTCTGCGCTAAAGATTGTAATCGCGAAATTGCCTTGATCAAGTTCACTTGACCCGTGCTCTAGCTTGCCTTGCGCCGCCACTGGTCCAGATAGTTGGTGGAACTGTAGAAAACCTGGATCAACTAAAAGAATGGGTTAATAATATGTGGCAAAAGGAGTGGAACGAGAGTGAGAAAGGGAGAAGAACGTAGGCTATAATGTCGGACATTAGAGAAAGACTCGAAATGGAATACTTGGAACCAAATTAGGGAATGACTCACTACATAACAGGACATGTATGGCAAGGTTGTACGAACTTGTGATCAGAGAACATCCAAGGTGTGAATGTGGAGTAATGGCAACGCCGGATCATATAGTTAGAGAATGTGAATTAGATTCAGAATTCGAAGAAATCAGACGAGAATTAGCCGGAAGATCTGTAAATGACAGTAAGAAAAAGGGAGTTGTATGTCATACTCGATGAATTATGCAAAAAGGTATCAGAAAAACAATTAAGAAAGTTTTTAAAGACAAAATAATCAATGATAAGCATGACAGAAGATCGTAAAGGTCATGGTACTGTTTTTTTTATTTACATTAGTTAATACTAAGTGTTGATAATAAATATCTAACATAAATGATAGTGGAGAAATGATAAATACTGTTGGGCCACCCTTATATCTATACTTATATCCCTAATGTATAATAATGTAGTATTTGTTGTAATGGAGCTCTGCCAGATAGTGAAAATAAATAAATTTGATTCTGGTTCTGATATAATAATTACTGGATATTGCTAGGTTAAATCTAAGTTTTGAACTTTAAATATTAGTAGTAAGGAACAGGTATCAACGTATCTAAGTGTATGGAAAAGAAGAACTAAAAACGTTAAAAGAATATTAATACCATAGCATCTTTAAGAGTAGTAAGAGATTAAAATTATATGAATAGGGAGGAAAATTACAGATATTGCTGGAAAATGGTGGACACTATTAAACTAAAATTTCGACCATTTTAATATATAGTACATAGTAAATTTTAGTTGTAGAAATATGTTCTAGTGTTGGGAATGAAGGTATACTTTAAGAAATTACTTATTGTTTGATGAAGTATATTAAAATTCTAATGGAAACAAAGTGCAAATGACAGGATGTTTTTTAGTATGAATTAAGTAACGTTAAAGATATAAAACAATGACTAAACGTAGTTGCTTCTTTTGAAGTTGAGTTTTAGTTGTTGCTAAAAAGAAAATGAACTAAATAGGGATCTAATCCAAAATGAAGAAATAGAACAAATTGTTAATATATTTCTAATTGACTTTATTAGAGATCAGGGTGATGATTGGTTGTCAAGTCAGATTTATTGATGATGTCTTTTATATTGGAAATTTAATTTATATATCTTATTTTTTTTATATTTTAGAATTTTAGGGTGTTATTTTTTTTTATCTTATGAAGTATATAAGGTAAATATTTTAAGCTCCGATTATTTAATATGTGCTGAGCTATTTGAAGAGTTCCGGAAAGTATGCTGTGTCAGTTCTATTGAAATCTTCAGGTTATGGGTTTCCCAACTGGATGAAATAGGGAACAGGGCCGTCCGAAGAGGTGGAAATAGTTATAATGTCTCTTACAAAGCACTTTAACTCGTGAGTCAATATTGCCTAGAAAAAGAAGGGTGGATGGAAGGTTTTACCGGCCTTCTGGCCAGAGTGTGTGTGTCTCCGTATGCCCTCGACTACAGCCTTGGGTTTTCCCTATCATAGCACACAAATGCTGGAATAGTGGCAACTTTGTCTAGGAGACTCCTTTCCTAATTCTTCCCCATATTCTATCCTGGCCCAGTCTAAGTCATAGATTCTAAACGGTCATAAATAAATTAAAATTCAAAAAGATAAATAGAATTTAAATTTTTAAACGAATTATTTTTAGAAAACAGGAGATCAGTTGCAAAAATGATTTGGTAAATCAGGGGTCTTGATAACAGTGGTCTGCTCAGCTGTGTCTGGAATGACTCGGTACAGGAAATCATTAGGATAGAAAATTAAAAAAAGTGATCTTACAACATTCATGTTACATATTTTTTTGTCAACGTATCCGCTCTGAGGTCCACTCAGTCTCCTATCAAACTGAGCACCAGAGTTCTTGGGCAGTTAGGAAAGTTAATGCGGCCGAGCGTGGGACGGACTACTCCACCTCACTTTTTACTATAGGTCGAGAATATGTGGACCGCTACGTCCACATCTTTCACGGTGCATGCATATCGCTTTACCTTTTTAACACGCATTTTCGACATTTTATGCACTTCACCGAAACAGATTAGGTTAGAAAGATCAAGCTAGATTATTATTTTTATTTATTTGATCCAACATTATGCTTTTTTTCCCCATAAGGATACTCTGACCCGAGTCACTCGTTGTATGTCTACCAGTCTTTCTACTGACACAGAAATGAGATAAGGAAATTATAACGTCAGAGAGTATGTAGTTGAAAATCAATGTTCTATTGTTTCATACCTGCACAAATCAAGATTGTAAAAGTCTCCTAGTTGGCTATGAAAGAAATGTGGTAATATTGGAATTACTGTCTCTTTTGTTACATGTGAAGAATTGAACAACTACGTAGCAATATTCACATTTATGATGACAATTGTCCTTTTAATTTTTCGTGTTCGCAATTGCTTTTTTATTATATATATTTTCGTAGGCAAGTTGAAAAGGGGCGAGGCCAGGAGGGTTCCTTCTTGCCACATTATTGAACCCTATATTTCGCACGGAACCTTGACTTTTGCCCTCGTTTACATAATAGTGTTAAAGCACCTAAATAATCAATTCGTCCCCATTCACCAATTTGCACATACACAGAGAGCAGAAAACAAAGAAACGAAATTAAGACCGTCATACTGACCAATTTTATGGGCAATTGAACAAAGAAATCAGTGTGAGGTGGTCACATCTTGTAAGAAACCACTAAAAACAGGTCACATACACACACACACAGGCAGACATGGGCCACCAACCACAAACATAGAATAATATAAAGCCAGTAAAGGTTACTTTACGAGCAGCAAACTCATTATTTTCATCCTCTGTGACAACTGGGACAAGGTTGAAGATTTTGATTTGCGACGGAGTGAATGAGTGACACATGTTTTCAGCAGCCACTGACAGCAACAAATTGGTCAAAGGTAGTGGGAATTTTTCTTTTTCTCTACTTTCATTACACATACAATATACGGAATAATATGACTTAACGAATTCACTGAGTCTTTTCATCAAGTAGCATTGTTCTCTCGAGTCTTTCTTTTTTTTATCTTTTCAATCTGCACTTGCTGTCATTTTTATACCTGACATGAATCATTAGAGTGGCTGTTCTACATATTCGCTGAATTTTCTGAGTATATTCGAAGTATGATGGGTCATTATCCTATATTTTTTAAATCATAAATAGGAAAGAAGAGATCACGGAATTCCTGTATTCCAACTGACAAACTTAAGTAAAGAACTGAAAAATATAGGAAAAGAAGGAGGGATGTCCATCAAAAAATGAGTTTCCATTGGTAACAAGTACGGTACTACACAATGGCAGGTAACTACCAGGAAAGTTCCAATCGGAAAGCCTAAATAATCGACAAGTTATAATAGTTCTTAGAATCTTCAATAATGAGAATGAATGAGAAAGTTAATTTTAAAAATAGTTTTACGAGAAATCACATTTTTTGTGGACATATTCCCTTCTTTCCCTAGGACTCTTGACCCTTGGCTCTTCAACTATCAATTTAATATTATTCGAATTAATTTAATTTATCCTTAACTAGTGGGCTATACCTATGTTCTAAGCACGTTACAAGTCCGAAGCGGTCAACACGCATGCCGTCTGGCCGGATGATACGTATGAGTGAGATAGCGGTTAGGGCTTTTATTCTATTTATCTTGTCAATATTGTCTCTTGTAACGGAGCGAAATCTTCGAAAACCTCAGGCATGATAGTTGAACAGGAACTGGATTCGAACTGCTAGTTATCTAAATTCAGCGACTTTTACCATTAAACTACGCGAGCTGGATAAGTACATATAAGCAGATAAGCAGGATGCAGAAAAAGACACATATTAAAGTTTTTTTTAGCTAAGGAAACGCTAACTGAATATCGTTAAAGGAGCCTATATACAGGAGGAGCTAGAGTACCCCCATGGACCTTCTCCCTGGACTAAAT
The DNA here is from genome assembly GCA_022664845.1 of Lepisma saccharinum. Taxonomy (NCBI): domain Eukaryota; kingdom Metazoa; phylum Arthropoda; class Insecta; order Zygentoma; family Lepismatidae; genus Lepisma; species Lepisma saccharinum. The sequence continues at coordinate 8,798 of JAGDQP010000839.1, forward strand.
GAAACCAATATTTTCAGAAGCTTTCAACTTCCATGTATAACAGCCTAACATTATGAACTTCCAGTCTTCAACGAATTCCTGAACACCAAAATATCCTGAGTCTCAACTCGTAGCACTGGCAACACTAAGTCTCATAATCTTAAATGATTATAACAGTTCTGTTCGGCTGTCACCCTCCGCACCTCAGTGGGCAAGCAGGACACACGGGGAGATATAGAAGTCGATTGGGCTATCAAGGTGAGAGACCACGTTCGCTGGGTTCCGTGCCTCGCGAGGAGAAACGGCCACCCAGAGAGGTTATCCTTCAAGGAGTGGATCAGGATGTGCGTACAACAGGTAGTGCAAAATCCGTCACCCGCAGTCCACACGGTGGGAAATGCTCAATGGAAAGTGAGTTACTAGTTCCAGTCCTCCGAGGAGATACGGTCACTCGCGGCGCACAGGTTGTGGAAAGGTAGTATGAGCTACTGGTCCCAGACCTCCGAAGAGATATAGTCGCCCGCGGCCCACAGATTGCGGAATATTCCGGTGTGTAGGTTCCGTGCCTCGATGCGAGAAATGTTCAGGAAAGAGAGAGGGAGCAAGGGTGCAATGCCCACACAGCAATCCAACCAACGCTGCAAGTTCCACTCGTCTTACGAGAAGCAGTCACTTGCAGTGTTATACGAAGCAGGAGAAAGATTGTCCAACAAAAATGACGTGTTTCATAAGAATACTTGCTTTTATTGCGACAAAGCAAAAAAACACTTCTTAACGATCTAACGGCCAGGTATCTTTCACTGAGTATATGCAGATGCCTACATTAAACTTTGATGGCCGTTGAATTTATACATCAATTACTTATATAAACAAATATTAGTTATTAATGAATAATTTGCAACATTATTCCTTCCAGGTTTACTGTTAAATAAGAATAAAACTTTCTGTACAAAATATAGGAAAAATGACAAAAATATATATTTTTTTAAATAAGTATATACACACGCTCTCCTTTGGACTACTTTTTAAACGTGCGGAGCATGCAGTAAATGCACTGTCTGAACCGGGGCACTCATTCAGCACTGTAATATATGACGCCCGATCGCGGGTCCGAACCCATAGTATAGTACGTATGAAACATATAAAGAAAAAACTCTATAGAACGACTACAATCACTTATCATATATACTCATCCACACTTGATCTCACTGGCTACACGCACACGAAAAGTGAAATATATACATATATACAACGGTGATGAAGTCAGTCTCTTCACCCGGTCCCATCCGGTATCTTCGTAACGTTATCAACAAGAAGTTCTGACAATACGCATGACATCATGAATCAGTAAAGCACTCACTCACTCGGAGAACACATTCACTTAAAAGTTGCATACATGTATTTACATATTTACAACTGAAAATTAGCTCTCATGAGCTATTTCGGTAGGAGCTCGATTGAAATCTAGGAGTCGGCTTATAAGCATTCAGCAGTCATTTCCTATACTTAACCTGTCAAGCAAGTCAGGAGGGAGAAACAGATAGATTTTCTCCATCCATGTTTTCTTAGTTTCAAGGAAGGGAGTCCAAATCTTGCAATTTTCTTGCGCTTTATGATTCAAGTGTTTAACCGTTGCGAGGTCAATAAGGCTAACCACTTTCTGACTGGATTTGTCGTAGCATAAGTACGGAATTTTCTTGATTACTCCTAAGGCAGCGTCACTCAGGGTGTGTGCGTAGGAACACGAGGTCTTCCGCACCAATTGTTCTTCCATCTTTTCGGTCTTCAGATTCCATCCGCTTCTTCCATTGCTTACGAAACAGACGTGTTTGATTGATCATAACCAGTTTGTCGTCCCAGGTATCCGACGTATCCGGCGGTTGGATGCCTAGTTTTTCAAGCACAGGAGTAGGGTATATTTCATTTTTCATTTAAATGGATTTGCACGGGTGCGGAACTGAGTCCGTCCGCCAAAGTATAATTCAATAATAAGACAATTTTGTTCACCACTGTGCTCCAGGAACTGTGATTGTTTTCACACATCATCCGCCACATCCGGTTTATTTATCGGTGCACGCGTTTCAACGGGGTTCGCTTGGGGATGATAAGGAGACGTAGTATATCTTCACGCCCCATTTGCCAACTGCCTTGCGGAACTTTTTCGAATGGAAGCTGGGTCCGTTGTCACAGAGAAGTGCTCTGAGTATCCCAAGGTGGATAAAGTATAACTCTGCACATCTGATAGCGGATCGTGCGGTGGCGTTTTGCACCTTATACGTAAGCTACGACGTACCTGCTGAACACGTCGAGTATGGTACAATGATAGGTACAGTTATCGGTGGATGTAGGTAACTTCCCAACACAATCCATAGATGCGATGTCTCTTCCTGTAAGTGTTTGCCTTAAACTTACGCTACTGTTACTTGGAAGTCAAATTTAGTACTAAAATATTTTCCTATGTATCCTCTATCAACATATAAGAATCTATGGTGTACACTTACTTAGTTACGGAGAAAAAAAATATGTAAAGTAAGGCAAATTTTTGCACAAACTTTGAATTTACAAGAAAACAATATTTTATAAAAACAAATTGGCACGTCGTAAGAATAAGACAACACATACACTACTGAAACACACTCAAATGTCTAAAACATTGTTTTCCTTCTCATAAGTACTTTTGTCTTAGTGTTACAGGCATATTTGGAAGAAAATTTGACTGGCATTAATTTTGTAATTCTTTAAAAATTACTAGAAATTTCCCTGATATGCAAATGTATAATCATACATTACGTAGATATATATTTTCAGAATACTATATACATATTTTCGTAACATAAAATTAATAAATACCATAAGCTTCTTCGTATGCAACATTGGTAAATAACATTTTTAAATATAGAGATTTCTTAATGGATCATTTTTTTTGTGCATATGCGCACAAGAATTTACTACTGAAGAAGACACTTCTGAATAAAAAATATAAAGTTATACAATTTGTTATTTATAAAGTTAGTTGATAATACATAACATTATAAAATGCATTAATAATAATTCATAAAACATTTAAAGCAAAGAAACGTAGAGTGATTCATGATGAATATTACATAGAATATACCATAATTAGACTACATAATGATAAGAATTTAAATAAGTGACTTTGTCTTTGGAAGTAAGTAATGATTAAGTGAATATGATTAAACAACGTTTTTCAATATATAATGATGTGTAAGAAGAGCACTTGAGGATATTTTTAACGAAAGCATCCTACATAATTATTATATAAGAAGTCTAAGAATGTTAATTACACAAACTTGTAAGGTCACACTGTCTACCTCTTATGAAAATGTATTGAATGCTGTAGGTTATATTTATTATTTTCTGTCAGAGCGTAGTAATGATTATCATTTTAAAGAAACTGTCAGGATCTTGTAAAAATTGATTTTGATTTATTGTGGAAGATATCTTGAAAGAGAAACTGTGATCGTGAAAAGAGAATTATGGACATTACTGATTTTAGTTTGAAACAAAACGATGGATTTCATGAAAAGTTGGATGGAGAATGTACTATTTTGGATCAGAGTTTGCATTATTTCTCCTAAACTATCTCAGTCTGAACCATAGATGCCTAAAGACCACAATTGAATCCAATTGAATTCAAGACACGGTGGTAATAATACAGTTCTACCACCACTGGGAACACTGTATTATTATTATTAGTGGTGGTGCCGGTGGTAGGGTTGGTAGTATAGTAGTAAAGTTTAAAATGGCATTATCAGTTTCCTCAGAATGCATGTAGGTAATTCATGAACTCCCGGTGGGAAACAAGAAACAAATATCTCAGAAAGAGAATGTGATATGTTCTTTGTAAAGAAAATGTATCCGGATGCAAGTACCTGAAAAAGTACCAGGGTGAGAATATGATAGATTATATATATCATTATATCATTTTGTTGTTCAAGAAAGAGGACAAAGAACGCGTCAAAACTATAGACTAATTAATTTACTGTCAGTTCTATACAAAATGTCCACTAAAGTTATTTTGAATCAAAGTATTGAGCGGGACTTAGATTTTAAGCAGGGAAGGGGACTTACAAGCCGGATTTTGTCGTGGGTTTAGCTCACAGTGGACCACATACAAACATTGAATGAAGTTAAGGAAAAGACTAATGCATATAAAGTTCCACTATGTCTAGGATTCATAGATTTTGAAAAAAACTTTCGATTCTGTCTTTTTGTCAGCAGTACTTAAATCAATTGAACATCACATACATCAAATTACTGCGAAACATCTACTCGATTGCTACATCTGTCATTGGACTATATCAAGAAAGCGCAAAAAATAAAGTTAGAAGAGGGATAAGCCGAGATTCAATTTCTCCAAAATTGTTTTCAGCTGTCCTAGAAAGCGTTTTCCAAAATTTAAACTGGGATGAAGTTGGAGTAAAGATCAATGGCGAATATCTTCATCACCTACGATTCAGTGATGATATAGTCCTTTATGTTTCAAGTGCAGAAGAACTACAAACCAGAATGGAAGAACTGTGTAATGAGAGTTCGAAAATAGGCCTTAAAATGAATTTAAGTAAAACAAAAGTATTGTACATGCTGCAAAGAGGGAAATAAAGATTAGCGGAGAGACAATAAGCATAGTTGATGGGTATGTTTACCTGGGACAGCTCAAAACTTCGAATGCCAAGTTGACTGATGAAATAAACAGAAGATGTAAAATGGCGTGCAGTTCGTTTGCAAAACTACACTTTATTTTCAAAAGCAAACTACCAATGTGTCTGAAGCGTAAAGTTTATAATCAATGTGTCTTACCTGTAATGATGTACGGCTGTGAAACTTGGGCAGTGAATGCGGAAACGACCCAAAGATTAAGAGTCACACAAAGAGCAATGGGGAGATGTATGCTAGGAATAAGTAGGAGTGACAGGAAGACAAATGAATAGATTCGCGCAGAAGGGTAGAAGATATAATCAAGACTGCAAAGAAGATGAAGTGGAGATGGGCCGGTCACATAGCTAGACGAACAAATGAAAGGTGGACGATAGATGTACTACACTGGATTCCTGACGGAAAAAAACGACCGAGTCGCCGTCCAAATGCTAGATGGGTAGATTAAATCAAGCGTTTTTCAGTAGTTACATGGGTGAGGAGAGCAGCAGAGCGTGATATGTGGAAAGAATATTGGGAGTACTTCATCCAGTAGTGGATATATATAGTGAGTCAAATGCCTGCACCCCTCGTTTCTTTACACATGATGGTACACTCATGCTAAAAAAAATCACGTTTTATTTGACAGTTTTTGACAAATAATATTTTTCTCCTTGGATTCTAGCGTTCGCTTGATTGTTTATAGTTGTAAAGTAGGTAAAAGCGAATATTTCATGAAATGTCACATTAATATTAATAAATAACGAAACTGGAAATAAAAAATTAAATATTGAGAAATTGACGAAAATTGTCTAACAAGGGACACCCGCGAACTCGGACAGGAGAAACCGGATGAAAGTTTCTACAGGAACTAATTGCAGGTCGCTGAATCCAGTGGTGATAGTCGTTTCCATGCAAAATCACGCAGTCAAGCAGTAACGGCGCCAGCTCAAGGATGATAGGCCAATGTGCTAGAGAAGAGCTGAGAAGAAACGGGAAAATTGAAATGCTGAATGGATTAAATATGATTAACGATTGAGTCTACAATATGTAGAAGCACATGTGGATGCCGTATGTGAATCACAGTGTTGCCAACTCAGTGAAAATAATGTGTGAAAATGGGAATGGAAGAAAGTGTCGAAAGAATGCGAAGTAGTGGAATGCATAAAAAAAACGACACAGTAGTCGGGAATGAGGTTTTGTCATGTTATAAAACAGTGTTGCTAACTGCATAAAGGATAAAAGAGGTAATAAACGTACGTTGGAAGCAAAAACAAAGACCTGCAATCAGACAAGATAGGCGGGAGTGAATCAGAAGGCACAGAAAGAAAGAGTGGTGTTACACATTGCCATGTAATACGCTGCGTCTAGTGACAGGCGCCATCTGGCAGTGCTATTCGGCAATACAAGCTCTATTTTCGGCGGATCGTTGATTTCGTACGGCTCCAGTGTGAAAAACCTAAGGTGAATTTACACAATCGTTATTTCATTATCAAGCTGCACTCTGTGATCTACAATCAACTTTCCACACCGATCTACAAGCCTATGTTGCAGCGTGCTTGGCAAAGGGCAGGGTACGACATCGGTCCAGTCATATTGTCATTTGATAATGTCATGAGTGTCGCATTTGACATGCAGAGGTGATGCTGACTGTGAGTCCGTAGCGATGGTCAAATGTGCATACTGTACACTGTCTCTGTGTTTTGACCACTTCCTTGCCAATCCACATCTGCACTTTGAGAGTTAACTGGTTCGTGCAAACTTTCCGGTCAGTTTAGCAGACTAATGTATTTTAAAGTTGTTCCGTATTGTAGCATTTTACTGGTATCACCGTCGCCTCGCCGGGTCCATGTTTCTTTTGGTCCTGATAATAATGATTTCTTGCCTCGGTACTGCTCTGTTACTCTTCATGTCCGTACACAACGATGGCGCCTGTCACCAGACGCAGCGTATTACATGGCAATGTGTAACACCACTCTTTCTTTCTGTACCTTCTGATTCACTCCCGCCTATCTTGTCTGATTGCAGGTCTTTGTTTTTGCTTCCAACGTACGTTTATTACCTCTTTTATCCTTTATGCAGTTAGCAACACTGTTTTATAACATGACAAAACCTCATTCCCGACTACTGTGTCTTTTTTTATGCATTCCACTACTTCGCATTATTTTGACACTTTCTTCCATTCCCATTTTCACACATTATTTTCACTGAGTTGGCAACACTGTGATTCACATACGGCATCCACATGTGCTTCTACATATTGTAGACTCAATCGTTAATCATATTTAACCCATTCAGCATTTCAATTTTCCCGTTTCTTCTCAGCTCTTCTCTAGCACATTGGCCTATCATCCTTGAGCTGGCGCCGTTACTGCTTGACTGCGTGATTTTGCATGGAAACGGCTATCATCACTGGATTCAGTGACCTGCAATTAGTTCCTGTAGAAACTTTCATCCGGTTTCTCCTGTCCGAGTTCGCGGGTGTCCCTTGTAAGTAAAAAAATCTAAGTTAGAAATTTTGACAACATAGGGAAATTCTCAGGGAAAGTTAGAGGGAAAAAAAGGGAAATTGTTTTCGCTCGCCGAAGCAGTAGGTATCTTTAGTACTATCTGAAACTGAAAATAGGGGGAAGTTCACTCAAATAAAACATTACGCAAAAAAAGGTTACAGATATGATAAATGCGCTGTACAATCATGTGACATAAACTATTATATTCCCGGAAATGGAGTGAGAATTGACATAAAATCTCATTTAACTTCCGAAGTGAAGGCTGTCAATCAACGGTGCATTAATCAATGCTTATGAATATGTTTCACCACAAATACCTTGTGGCGTGGTGGTTAGGCTTTGGACTTATGACATTAAGGGTCCTCAGTTCGAATCTCCACCCATCCCTAAAATGCATTTTGCAGATTTGCTAATATAAAACGAGGTTTTGTTTTGTTTTGTAGTTTGCGAATATCTTTTTCTTTTTTCTATTCTCTCTTTGCTTATAGAATGGTCTTTTTTACATTACGAGTAGATACTCAGAAAAGTGTAAGCGTTGTGTATTAAATTCGAAAACAGTAAATATGTGCTCAAAACTGTATTTTCATGTAATGTTTAGCAACAGGTCCTATGAATGCATGTGCTCGACAGCAGTTACACTTCTAATATGTAAACTCAACCCATATTTAAAATTAGCCATGCACATTACGCTTCGAATTCCCAATACATATCAGAACGTTATATGTATAATTGTAACTTTCATTTTATTTATAACATCGTTGTCTAACCCTTGATTTAGTTTACGGAAGGTAACAGTGTAAAATGCCTACAGGTTTCTAGATTATTTTGTTATTATTATTATTATTTTAGTATTCTTAAGTTTTCACAGATAGTGATATAGAAAATGAAATTAAAAAGTAAGCTATTGTTCCTATAACTAGTTAATTCCCCAAACTTCTGACAATTTGCAGTTGGCAGACTGCAAAACGTCTAATTTAGAAATAAACTATATTTTACCTAAGGATAAGTGTGTTTACGTTGTAGGCATATTTAGTGCAATTCCTATATTCCACTTCAGCAAATGTGTTTCGTTATCATAATTCTGGGTGGCTGAAGTGGAAGAGTGTCTTTTTTACGAGCTTTTTAGAAACCAGAATGAGTACTTCATGCGTTGTAGTAAAATTGGAATAAAAATGAAGGAAACTTAACTGCAAAACATTAGAACAATGTTATTATATTTCTGTGATGTAAGCGATCGACATGGCGGCAGAAAATACTTGACCAGCATTAGAATTGTTGTTACGATAAGAAAGACCTTTTACATTTCTGCGCGTGTGCGCAAATCACAGCGAAACTGAAAACTGAGACATTCCAATAAGGTAAAAGAAACGACTCGGTGTTTCTTGACGATGACGTGCAATATTTATTTTAACAGAAACTTTTTCAGATTCGTGATATGCACTTTAGTTCGTAAAGAAATCCAATTTTAAAAGAAAGATTTCGACAACATTGTAGAGTTTTGCTAGTAAGTAACGTATTGGAGTAAAATATGAGCTTTTAGAACTTAGGAATAAATCAAGTGTAGGAGGATACAATGAAGTTGAGATAATGATGGCTTCTTTTGCGTTTTCAATATCTGGTATTCAATCAATCTGAAGTTTAGAAATATCATATATCAACGCCTAGCAAACGTGATTTAATCGTAGTCGGTAATGCCTGTGAATATTTTTTTATTAAATAAATGTGTTTAGGGCTTTGACATATTTACTTTGGATTTGACACTATTCTAGATTTTTAAAATCAACTCTTTTTTCTATTCCTCAATCGAATTCAGCGCCATATGGAACCATGAAATAAAAAAAATCTACAAAAAATAGGCGTTTTGGTGCTGCAACTATCTTATATTTCAGAATGCAAGCCATCATGTTATATTTCATATGTAAAAGATTTTCGAATCCTATTCATAAAGTTTCAGAGTATAGAGATCTTAACTTGAAGGAAAATGGGATGCTATTTCATCATACGTCCCTTTAAGTTTGCCTGATATTAAATTTTGGACACGCTTTTTCTATTGGTGAAACGTTCTACAATTGAACGGAATATTCCTTTCGTGCTGAAACGTAGAACTGTTCATGAAACAAAAGGATTGGTGTGTTACGAGGTTTTCAACATTAAAACAGGGTTTTATCGGAAAAGCATTTTTGTGCCATTCCTTGTTTTCTCCCCTTACCCTTCAAATATAAAATTTATGAAAGTTGGACCTCTATTGAACTTGTGAAGTTATCTCAGAAATATCCATACTTTCAATCTCAGTACAAGTTGAGTGGAAATTCGCGCCCAATGAGAATACCATTTTATTCCTTCGCTAATTCTAAACAAGATTAATTTCTGCAAAATGTTCTTAAGATACTCACACCCAAACATCCAGATGCCAAAAATTCAGATCGTAAACAATTTTTGTATATCGATAAAGTATGGTATCTAGCAACCCAAGTAACATGCTTCGTTGGGCCTATGTACGGTATTATGTCGGCAACGTTGGTTTATAGTGGGTTGGATTTCCAACGAATGTCCAACCACAAAAGCATCAAATTAGCCGAGTAGTAGAGGCCAGACATCCTTACAATCTGATAAGGAGGTTGTTGACCTTCACGTGATCATCTTATCTGTTGACATGTTGATATCAGGTTACATGTTATTGTTTCACGTGATGATTGATAAGGTTTACAATATATAGGGGGTGGTGATGACGTATACATCATAAATAGTCTTGAGCTTCGCAGTCATTACTAAGCAGCAGCAGTAGCAGTATCAGCAAGCTATAGAAGAAGTTGACTTGACATCAGAGAATGACGAGGCAGTGGAGACATTTCTTGATAATGTAGAAGACGAGGAAGATAGTGGAGGAGATCGAACAATATATACTTTCAAATAAAAGTCACTATCATTACTATTATCATTTGGTACTGTAGTAAAGAAGGAGGATGAAGAAGATTCTGATATTAAAGAGGTTGATTCTTCTTTAGTTCCGAAAAAGCAGCAGAAGCAGAAAAGAAAGAAGCGTGTGCTAGATGAAGAAGAAGATCCTGCGAAGAAACGATTGTTCTATGGAAATACGAATATTAAGCAGACATCCTTAGGAGCAGCAGTAGCAGTATCAGCAAGATCAACTTTGGTGAAATCTGCCCGAGTAATTATGAAATCTTCACCTGTAGGATCAGCAGCAGCAGTAGCAGTAGCAGTATCATCATCATCATCATCATCACCAGGATAATCAAATTTGGTTAAATCTAGCAGAGTAATACTGAGATCTTCACCTGTCGTAGCATCATCAACAGGAGGAACATCAGCAGGAATAATAGATGGAGTAAGTGATCAAGTGAAAACTCTAAAGTGTAAATGTAAAAAGCAATGGGTGGATGAAAACTGTATTAAAGAAGCGTTAAGGAAGTGGAATCTTCAAACCCCTGTGATATGTGAAGGTTGTTTCTATGATGAATACAATCAAACAGGGCATGCGTGTTTAGGATATTTAAAAGGTGAGGTGGTAACAGGAGAAGAAATTGAAGAACATTTCAGAAAAGCAGTGTGGAAAAATATTTTAAAATTATCTACATTAAATGAACTTTATCATATATATATAAAGAAGCTCATCGTGAAGTGATTGATGATGATGTGTTAAAAAGAAACATGAAATATGGTCTTTGGCGAGTGGTAAAATGGTACATGTCAAGTATAATGGATATGTTACTAGAAAAAGATAATAAAGGACAGAAGGAGTGAGTGAATGATAATGTCAGACTTTTTATGTACATTTTGTTGTGGTGATTTTATAGTGGAGGGATGTGTTCTACAAACTTTTCGAACATATCTAAAGCAGAATCCTTTTTTTGTGTCATGAGTGTAGATTAAAGATCCCTCATAATAACTGTATATATATGTGGAATATAGGGAAAATACTATCAAAACATTTGGTGAAAGAAGTGAAGGATCATAAACGTTTTCTTGAATACCATAAAATTTTCAAACGGCAAGGTCATGTAAGTATTTCTATGAATTATTTTTCAAAAGTTGTAAACAATTAGTACGTAATAGTGAATTCATTGCACAACTTATACCTGAAGTTATTCATGAACAATTTTCAGTAGATAAACCTTTATTCACGTCTTCAGGACAGTACATCATTACCATGCAAGGTTTCAAAATCTCTGCACATGAATTTATTATGAGAGAATTTTGTATAGTATCCTGTGATGCTAGTCTTGTATTCCACTGTTTAGTAAAACTACCTTGTGAAAATATAGAATTAGGAGTAGGTATCAAAAAGAAGTCGAATGGTTAACCCAAAACTTTTATAATGGGACAGTTAAAATGGATATAACGTTACACATATTCGAAGAATACTATTTCAACTATGTACAAGTGAAGCTATATTTTTTTGTAAAGGTCTTGAAAAAGTACAGTGGATTAAAAAACTATTTCACTTGGAAAGTGTTGATAATATGAGTATGAAAGAATGTCCTGCACTGAAAACATCGAATTTGAACATTGGTATGTCAAAGCGTACTTATCATGACCCTGTGGAAGTTAATGATTGTGCACTAAGGAACTGCTTACAATTACAGTATTGGATGAAACCTGAAAAACAAAAACAAAATGTAGAAAGCTTATCAGCCATGCAAATATAAGAAGCTAATGCAACTTGTTTTTATAATTCAGTTTCGTTGACGTTCGTAATAAAGATTATACTTATACTCTATTTTCTTTCTTTTATTTGAAATAACCTTAATAATAAGAGGTATTTATTAATAATCAAATAAATTAAAGATTTGTTTTACTACTCGTACATACTATTTTTTTACATTTTTATTTTCTTTTAATAATATTTTTACAAATGATTTTACAATTGCATCATTTTTCTTAAGATTCGTAGCATGAAAAGAAGGCAATACATTTTTCCTCGTACACTGAAATAAATACAATACAGAGTATGATACATTGTTAAATAACTAACATATAAACCTTATCCATTTTTATCATTACATATATAACATTCAAAATCCATGATTTTGTAGAAGTAACATGGAAAGCTTAGCAATCTTTATCAAACACTACATCATTAAATATGTGACAATCAAAATTTCCAATCTAGTGATCAATATATGAATATAAAAAACGTGATCCTTTTCTACGACGTGCTCTAGCTATTGTACTTAAAAGTTTAATTTGGAAATTGAATATTCAGTTTGGATCAGCATTAATCATCTTTTGATATTGAACATATTGCTCAACATGAAGTTTAAAAGTGTCAGGAATTAATGCTTCTGTTATTTTTTCGATCATAAATATTTTTAACATCTTTAAATGCAAGATTCAAAATTTTATCAACAAATGAAACACTTGTTTGAGGGTTAGATGGTACATGTAAGGATTTTTTGTTTGCTTTTCCACTTGGCAATATAGAGATTCTTTATTTCTTGTTTTACCTAATTTGAAATTTTTATTTGCATAACAAATATCATAGGCTTTTTATTACTAGATTGAGAATTATTTTTTACTGGTTTTACGTTCCCAGTTTGTGAATTAATTCTTCTGGTTAATCTTCTTTTTATTTCACAAGATGTGTGTAGCTTACTTACAAAACTTGATAGTTGAAAATAATCTTGGTTATAATCTGCAAGTCCTGATGTAGATGGTGATGAATCATATATAGTTGATGCCTGCATAGATTTACCTTCTAATACTGTTGATTCAATTTTGGATCTCATATTTAGAGAAGGATTTATTTTAGGAATTTCTTCCATAAGATTGATGGCAATCTTTGTAGAATCACTAAAATAAAAAAAACATATATAAGAGAGCTACAAACTATGAAATATTAGTTTCCCTGGTTAGAGAAAAGGAAGTTTAATAATATCTCAAAAAATCTCAATTATTCATATCTAATGTCTGTTAAAGTTATTTCTTCTCTTCGTACAAACTAATTCCCCAACCATAGGGTGAAATATTTTATATTTAAAATTTTCTCTGACCTACCCTCGTTGACAGTTTTGATAAAAGGAATTACTATATTTTTCGTTACTAGCTTGAAATCGTCTTTTTTATCGGCACTATCGATATGATTGTCACAGAAATCTGTCGTTTAAACGTTTCAACTGCTTATTCAAGTTTTTTAAATTATTTTTATTTTACTGATTGTCCTAACGGTTATTTACCAGTTCACCTAATTGTGAAACTACAACACAGAATGTACAATATGAACGTTCATCTACTTAGAATAAACAAAGAATTATATTAGGAAGAACGTATGTCATAGAGCTGTTACCGTCCTTAAAATTAATTTTATTTTTAAACTAACAATTATTTGCTTTCAAACATAACTTAATTCTATTCTTTCGAAAAAAAACTCTCTTTCGAAGTTCATATAGATGGAGTGCAGGAAGGGGGGAGATATCTCCCACATATCCCCCTTACTTATGCCACTGAATACAAATAGAGTAGTGTGCGTGTGATAATCAGCCCGTAGTGTTACTGCAGTGCATATATGGTCGATTTTCCGACACATTAAGCATTGGAATTTTCGATTTATGGTCGATTTGTGGATTTTCCTACACACTAAGCATGTTTGGTATTTGAAAAACATATGAAACATTGAGATTCAATTTCTGCACATTGTCATAAAGCTTCTGATCTTTTCTTTAATTTAATACGGCAAATGTTTCACTCTGCACATTTGAATACTCTGATAAATGAGGGTGTTCAAATGAAACTAGTGTGAAGCGTCGAAATTCCTCGTGAATTTGGAGAATCCAGACACTTAATTGAGGCATTTTCGATACCAAATTTAAACGCATATAAACATTTGACAATTGACGAGTAGAGGGATATAAGGCAGATAGCCATAAAAAATGAATTCGCATGCCTAAGAAAACGTGCCAATAATCCCCAAGCTATAAAGGTATTTATAATATTAAATACATGGGAGTAAATACGAGAGTTAGACTTTAAAATGCGTATTACGAGAATAAATCACCTTTCTAGAACATCATCCTAGTAGTACAAGGATAACGGACTGATATCGGGCGTATACTGGGCCAATAACGTCGATACCGATCATGGTTGGTCGATCTATAAACACCCATGTACATTGGCGTGGTATGATATTTCGGCATTCAAAGCTATTCCTGAAACATGAGAAACGTGTTGTAATTCATCCAAACTAACTATATAATGGAGAAATGGCACATGTTATACAAAAATAGCACGCATAAAACTTCTACGTGCTTCCTGCTTGAAGTCATTCCGTAATGAAAAGACTGCCAAGGTCCCCACATTCCATGTCTGAGTTATGATATGCATAATTAAGGTATTATTCTTCATGGATGGATCCATCAGTGGAGAAAACAACGCCAAACAAATTACACAAAGTTGCAGGTTCGAATACTGTCGCAGAATAGTGTGAAAATGTTCAACAATAAATGAAGACGAGAAAATAAGACGCGTAATACAGTAAATACAGGATTTGAACAAGGTCACGTGTTCTAAAACTACTGTAAAATATATGTATAGTAATTCCATGTATTAAAACAGTAAATTCCTCTCAGTGATCAATATCGTTACCGATCGGCATCAATAACAACATATCGGCAAAAGTGATCGCCATTCGATATTCGTCCGATGTTGAATAATAACATCGTTCAAAAGCGCAAATTGTCCCTTCATATTTTAGCATTTATAACTAAAATATAAATAATAATGTTAAGTGCTTTAAAATCAGACCAAGTGTAAATCTGTCTCAACCGAATCTTTAGCAAAGGATAATCTTTATTTTATGGTAACTAATTCATTAATTAACTTTATGAGATGAAATACCACGATGCTTTGAATTCGTGATCAATATTGCTTATAAGACAAATACCAATTTCATCAAATACTTACTGTTAGACATTCATCAAAATGTTTATTGATGTTGACATTGTAGTAATTCCGACAAGCCAATTGGCATCGATTTATATTACCATTCGAACGAACTTTTAGATGATATTTATACTTTTAAACTGAACTTACGTTTAGACAATTATATCCAAATACGCTTAATTATCATTAGTCCCATACAAAATAATATTCACTGACAGATCAATACGTAAATCAAAATCCTAGATTGTATTTTCACATTTATGTTCAATACCTGTTTAAAACTTCTAAAACATAAAATCATAAAATGTAAAGAATGTCCTTTTTTTCATATTCTCTAAAAGATGTCTTGAACACAGTTGAACAATATTTCGTTCTAAAACTTTAAGTTTCCTGCAAACTCATTTTACAACTTAATAGTCAAGTATTAATCACTCCCTGCCTCTCTTGAGAAAGATATACTTACTTATAATCAAACCAAATAATTAATATTTAATTATGCCTTAAAGTGTAACAATTACTTTAAAATCATCCATAAATATTTTCAAGTTCATTCACAAAAAAGTTTAATATCAATTAAACTTATTATCAGAAATGAATTACCTAATGTATTAGTTCCATAATATTCATTAGGCAAAAGCTTATCATCAGATTTCGTCTTAAAATGTTCCATTTCTACATCACGTGTCTTTAGTTCAGTTCGCCTTATAGGCGAAAAAACATTTTTTCGTTGTACAAGAAACACAAGGTGTAGACACCAATCCATGGCCATTGTTACGCATTTTATACAGTTCATCTCCATAATATTGTTTCATCATCTGCTCAACTTCCTCATTATTACAATAATCTCTTGTCTTCATTGTTGGTTTCTGTTTCGTTCGAATTACTGTAATTTGACTGTTCATTGCATTTAAGAAATTTTCCTCATTTTTTTCCTCTTCAACATATTTCTTTTTCTCATTTACTTCCTCTTCCACTTTCTCCTCTTTCTTGTTTACTTCCTCTTTCTTGTGTTGATTGTGTCTCACTATCAAGGTTTGACTTGACGTTCTACTTTTGGTGGACAACTCATTGAATCACTTTCACATTCAGATACCTTATGTTCGAGTTTATCTTGCAGTCGTTTTACTTCATCGGACATTTTGCTTAGCATCTTTTCTAATGCTTCGTTATCAGCAGTCTGTTTATCTAATTCACTTTGTATTAAAACTAATCTTGACTTTATCCTTTTGTTTTGTTGTGACCAATTTCTTGCTGATTCCGTATTCATTATGGAATTTAATTGTAATTGTTCTGTTTTACTAGTATTGGTATGTGTGTCTGACTGCACTATTCTGTTTCTCCGACCTGCCTGTAGAATGCCCAATGGCATGTAGTGTCGAGTGGTCCCACCAGATGGTGTATGTGAGTAGAGCAGCATGTCTGAACACGCCCTAAAGTTCAGTAGGTGAGCGACAGTGGTCCGGAATGCAAGCCACTAAGAGTGAACAACGTGCGTTGTGAAAGTAGCATTTCTCCGCGACAGGAATGACACACAGAGTTACGGAGAGCACCAGGTGCGCATGCCCTACCCTATCGACCAGTGGCGAGGTGGATCGCGACTTTCAAATGGAGCCGAGTGTCTACTAGCGATCTGCCGCGCAGTGCGCGACCTATTCGTCGTGAAGCCGCTATCCACCTCGCCACTGTTCGATAGGGTAGAGCACGCGCACCTGGTGCTTCCCGTAACTCCGTTTGCCATTTCCGTGCATTACTCCGCAGAGAAATGCTACTTTCACGTACACACGTTACTCACTCTTCGTGACCTCCATTTCGGACCATTGTCGCTCACCTACTGAACTTCGGGGCGTGCTCAGACAGGCAGCTCTACTCATATACACCATCTGCTGGAACCACTTGACAGTCCATACCATAAGATTTCTAACGTGTATCTTCGATCTGTCCTGTTATCCCCCATTCAAATTAAAAACACTAGTTGCCATGACTTACGACTTTACCTTTGTTTATCCTGCTCCTGAGTCAGCAAGGACGTTTGAGTCTTGTTTAACTTTTAGATTAAGTATATTAATAATCCATTCTTTAATGTTGATTGTTCCTCATTAACATGATTAAGCCATATGTCATCGATTGTTATACCTAAGTTAGGTGAAACTTCTTTCCCTAATCGTTCCAATTCTGGAGATTCATATATATATTATGAACGTTTGTATTCGTAGCTTGCTTCATTTTTGGCTAATATTGAGCCTGAAAATGATTTTTTTTGCAAAAAATTGCGTGTTTTACCAAACGCCGGACAATGATTTTTGATATGCTGATAGCCACATTAATTACAGTTATTTTTGTTTGAAATTGATCATCTCTCCTCTTATTAAACGATGTTTTTGCTGGTTTGTTAGTAGTTGTCACGTGAATATCTTCCGCACACAGTGATGTATTGCGTAACGCTTGACCCAACATACGACTTACTGACTCTACCGTTGCTATCTCATATGCTTTATCAAAAGTTAGGTTATCTTCTAATAAGAGTCGTTTACGATGTTCTGTATCTATCACACCCAGAACCAATTGGTCTTTATACTCAAATGTTCCAAATTTACATTTTGCTACCTGATTTCTTATACTCTTAATATAAGTTCGCATTGGTTGATCCATTATTGTGGCAATTTGTGAAACGTATACCTTTATGTTTTCATATTAGTGTGTTTGGTATACATTTTCATGTGTACGACTTGTAATTCTGAAAGGCTTACTTTCAAAATTTCTCGAGAATACAAAATCTCCTTCACTTTTGTGTACAGTTCTGATGAAAGTGACGTGATTAAGATTTGTTGGTATCGTTCTGCTTTGATTTCCTATAATTCATAATGAACCGTGATTCATTCTAAATAGTTTTCAATGCTTTCCCTTGCTTCGTCAAATTGATAAAATTTTCGTGCTTCGTCCATAACGATCGTTAAGTAATCAATATGTATAAGTTCAAAAGTCCACTTTTCTCGTTCGCCAAGTTGATATTATAACGTGTCAAATTTCACTGGTATCTTAAAGGTTGCAAATATTGTGTGAAAGTCGACAAAAAATAATATTTTTTTTAATTGATAATCATTTGTGTACATTGTTCATATTTTTGTACGCCACTGTACAAGTTCATGCTACTTTTGGAAATCATAAAGACGAAATTTTGGAACATTTGCCATTGATTAAACAAGATTTAAAATTCGGAAAAGCAAAGTAAACTCCACAAAACATAAGATGGAACCAGATTAATTCTTCTGACGATTTGTAGAGAATAGCGTTGTTCGTTCATCTGAAGTTATTCCTCTTGGACTCCATTGAGGATAAATTATGAGTGTCGACAGATCATGAAATACGTCCTCGTAATAAAAAAAAGGCTTCATGGACTGTTGTGAATCATTTATGTCTAGTTTGTAATTAGCATTGGCAATTAAATTTTACCTGATGCAGTAAGTTATTTATCAAGAAGGATAGTACCGGTAAAATTGGTTGTTCAACTTCAGAGGAACGCTAAGATATAAAAACCTCTATTAAACTCCCCTATTGATCCTGGTGCACTGCGGAGACCCGTAACCCCCTAGGTTGCTGAAAAGCGCTTTTGGTAAACCATCTTTGCATGAGTACGACGATGATTCGTCGTAGCCCCACCGGCGTTTAAATGCAAAATCCCGGAAGGGGACATATCAATCGCTTATCGTGGAATGTGTAGTATTAACACGTTTAGATATAGAGTCATTTGAGGGAGTTATGATGTTAAACGTGAAATCCGAGCGCCATTAAGCATATTAAAGTTAAACGATTCAGCATTTTGAAAGGAGCAAACGAGTCCCTCAGGTCGTTACGGGATTATTACTACTACTAGTAATAATTTTAGAGGACGCTTTGCAGTAGGTAGTCCAATTACTAATACAAGCAATGTTTCTTTAGTTCAAGCTTAGTCAGGCAGTAATGATACTCTGAGAAAGAAGAATAAATCGCGAACTAACTTTATTGAGTGAGTACATGCTTTTCTTAAATTGAAGAAAACCATGTACGAAAAGCATTCTGAGTATTCAAGTATCGTAGTATATTGTGAGGCGGGACTGATTTTTAATAGTAGTTACATTTTGATGGTATTTGGAGGAAAACATCTTTTGTAGAAGCTTTCCAAATAATTCGTTAAAACCAAAGAGATTGCATCCAAAGTCTAACTTTCGAGATTTGATCATCGAATCTATTTTGATCCAAGTTCGATTAACCTTAAGAATTTTTTATGATGGAAGTCGTACTCGAAAAACGACTGTTAGACACCGTACGATTACATTTCTATGACTAGGATACCCGAAGTAGTCAAAGGAAAAGGAAGAACTTACGAAGAAGGAAAAACACAAGTTGTCATTAAAATAAGTTCGTGCTCATATAATTAACGTATTTAGTCAAACTTTTAGTGTAAACTTACAAGAATATTTTTCTAGTTGCAAGAGAAAGTAACGTTGGATCTTGAACAATTATTGTGGGTAAGATTTAATTAGTGCTATTTTAAAATTATTCAAGAATATCTCCAGTTAGAGGCTCAAATAATAAAGAAGCTTTTGGAAGGATCTTTCCAAAGACACATTTTCCCTTTTTCTCTTTAAGCGTCGCCACAGGTGAAAAGCCAAAACAGTGATATATAGCTCATACAGGCAAAAAGTCATATTTATATTTTGTGTGGATATAACTCACACAGGAAAAGGCTATATTTATCTCACGCGTTATGTAACTCACACACGAGAGGTTATATTTCTATGGCGTACATATATAGTAGCTCATACAGGAGATAGGCCGCACTTACATTCAACTTATATCATACAGGAAAATAACCAACTTTGAAACGCCTAATGGTAACAGCACATAAGGGAGAAAGCTAAGCGATTATGGACATCGTAAAGGAATAAATCAAACTGTTCTATGACATGTCATTTAATGTATACGTTCGTCATTTCTTAAATCTTTGCGTATTTCATTGTAACATGACGGAAGTTCTCAACTCATTATTAATTTTAATCTGCATATATTTTCAGTGTTACAAATTGAAAAACAGAGCTCTTAGAAAAGATAGTAACAATTATTGATAAAACTTCACAACTAAAAAAACAAAAGGTGAATTGTATTTCATATACATTCGTAAATTTCACATTTATATACCATAGTCATTATTACTTCATAGATAAGTGCAAAAAAAATATTGTCAAATGTTATGAAAGCAATCCTATAATAAAATATTTAGATATACCAGAACCACAAACCTGAAAGGTAGTTCGGCGTCGACTTGACGCCTCCGTGTCGTCCGTGCCTCATGACGCTATAATACTACACAAACCCCTGGTGCTATAATAATTTAGCATTTATAATTAAAATATCAATAATAATGTTAAGTGATTAAAAAGTGACGGAGTGTAATCTATCTCAACCGAATCTAATAAGTAGATGGTAGAAAGTAGGATTTTAGCATAGCACAATCTTTATTTTATGGTAACCAATTCATTAATTAATTTTATGAGATCAAATACCATGATCCTTTCAATCCATGATCAATATTGCTTACATGACAAATACCAAGTTCATCAAATACTTAGATATACATCTAAATGTTTCTTGATGTTGACATTGTTTAATTCCGACAAGCTAATTAGCATGAATTTATATTCCCATTCGAAGTAACTTTTTTGATGATGTTTATATCTTTAAACTGAACTTACATTTAGACAGATATATCCAAATACACTTAATATTATCATTAGTTTGGTACAAAATAATATTCACTGACAGACCAATTCGTAAATCAAAATCTAAGATTGTAGTTTCACATTTATGTTGTTTCTTTCTTTCTTTATTTGGATTCTCCGGATGAACTATACTACATCCACTTGAGGAAAACCATGTAACCATATTTTTTATAATGTTATAGTCATTACATGATGATTTCTGCTGATATAATTTTTGTTAGTTATGCGGCGATATTTTGAAGTTGTTCCACTATTTCTTCACTTTTTGGTAGATTTGATAGCTCTCAAATTAAACCAGTTACTTCTGCTATCTTGGTTGATACCTGAATCACGAAGGAATATATTGATATTGAGACCATGCGCATGGATGCAAATGACAAGTGTGAGAATGAATTGGTGCCTAATGTAATTTGTGTAGCGCATCGATGTCATCAATGTAAAAATATTCAGGACAATACCCATAAATGTAATGTATTTGGTAATGATAATGGCTCACGTGACTTTACATTTTATACTATGGATCCGTTTATTACACATGTGTTAGAACAGGGTCCTAAGTTCACAAAAGTGGTTGCTGTGGCACATAATGCACATGGTTTCGATAATTTTTTTGTTGCTCGTGAAATATTAGAACACCAGCAAATAGTACCTGAAATACTTACTAGTGGTCATAAAATTATGCAGTTAGCAATAAATAACATTATCTTCAAGGACACGTTCCTGTTTATGGGTGTTCGATTAGCAGACCTCCCGAAAACGTTAGGGCTGGACGAATCCTTGCGGAAAGGAGATTTTCCACATCTCTTTAACGTCCCCAGGAATCAGAATTATGTTGGATTGTATCCAGACTTGGACTATTACGATCTAGGAAGTAAATCGGAGAAAGATGCCTAGTCTATTGCCTTATGGCATGAGCAATGTGTCAAAGGGAAAAAACATTTGACTTTCAGCGTGAACTGTTGTCCTATTGCCATAATGACGTACGTATCCTCACATTAGCTCTTATTCAGTTCTCCAATTTAATCGAACGTACAACACAAGGACTGCAATGTTTTTGCATACCTGTACGATCGCGGCTGGTGCTATGATGTTTTATCGAATCCAGTATCTTAAAGAAAATACCATCCCTGTCATCCCACCATTAGGATTTCATCATGGTACTAATCAATGCAAGCAAGCAAAACTTTGGCAAGGTATATTGAATATACACATAACGCCAAGTTGCAAAGCTATGAACGTGGCGGTGAGGCTCAATTTAAACATTTTAAGGTTGACGGATATGATAGAAATACCCGTACTGTATATGAGTTTTACTGTTGTTACTATCACGGTCATCAATGCCAGACCCAACTCAGAGATTTAGCTATAGATAAACAAGGTCGTAGTCTCAATAGTCGATATGCCGACACTATGGCTCGGGAAGAGTTTTTACGTCAGTCATGTAATGTAAATGTTGTGTCCATATGGGAATGTGAGTGGCACAAACAGGTAAAGATGTCTCCAGCCTTACAGACATTTCTTCGCGATCATTGTTCAGATATTGAAGAACCTTTATGTCCGAAGGATGCCTTTAAGGGTGGACGCACCGAATGTTTTCAAAGTCTTTACGAATGCAATGAAACGGAGCAAATAGATTTTCTGGATTTTACTTCTCTCTACCCATGGGTCATGGCTACTCGTCCACTTCCGGTTGGACTCGTAACTGTGCATAAAGGCAAGGACATGCCTGATCCTAGTCAGGTTCACGGTTTAGTATTGTAAAGTCCTTCCTCCGACAAATCTAGCCATTCCCATATTACCCTACAATGCCCACAACAAACTATTGTTCGGTTTGTGTAGAACGTGTATGGAAACGCTGCATACATCGGAATGTACTCATACGGATGAAGAACGAGCTATCAAAGGTGTTTTTTGCACACCCGAGCTCCATGCTGCATTAGATGCAGGGTATGGCATTATGCAAACGTATGAGATTTGGGAATCAGAAATGTCAGTGGACTTGTTTCAGGGGTACATAGAAACGTTTCTTAAAATGAAGCAGGAAGCCTCAGGTTTTCCCGACAATTGTCAAGATGAGGAAAATAAACAACAGTATATTCAGGATTATTTTAATCATGAGAGCATTCATCTTGAGTATGATAACATTACTAAGAACGAGGGCCTTCGATTCATTGCAAAAATATATTTAAATTCTTTGTTTGGCAAGTGGGCTCAAAGGTGTGATCTTCCACGAACAAAGATTGTTGCAACAACTCAAGAGTTTAATGAGATCGTGTATGCTCCTCATTTGGAAATCCAACATGTAAATCTAGTAGGTAGTAAACTTCTTGTTACATATCGAGATTTCGAGTCACAAAATACGCCTTACGCCTTCAGTAATGTAATGCTTGCCGCTTTTATTTCCTCATGGGCGAGACTACGACTGTATGAGGCAATGAGTACTGTGGGTATAGCTCGACTGTAGTATTGCGATACCGACAGTGTTATCTATGTTAGACAACGTAATAAACCGCCATTGCTACCTCTGGGTAATTACCTAGGTCAGCTTAAGGATGAAGTGCCTGCGGGGTGGACAATGCGTCGTTTCTCTTCTGGAGGACCAAAACATTATTGTTTCGAACTAAAGGAAATATCTACGGGTCAATTAAACCACGTGATCAAAATTCGAGGTATAACACTTAATCAGCGAACACGAGAGGAAATTACATTCAAGGATATGTTTAAGGTAGGGAAGGGTACGTATAAAGGTAAACAAATCGTTACACCGAATCGTATTCTGCGAAAGGCGGACTTTCGTGTCGTTTCTAAATCTCAGATGAAACGCCTTGTTGTTGTGCAACAGCATAAACGACGTAAATTAAATCCTGTTGAGAAAAAACAATATATGACGGTTCCCTATGGATTTCGGGGTTAAGAACAAAACGTGAAAGTAAACACATGTTTATTTTTTATTGGAATACTTGTTTATTATATACATTTAACATTGGTGGTCATAGTAAATGAGTCATAACTATTACAATATTTGTGTACAGAAATACCATGTATTTACAAAAACCAAAGTATTAGCTATGTATCTTAATGGGGTGGACAATGTAATTAGTCATACGGTCGGTATCTGTAGCAACACATTTTGGTTCCTGCAGGTAAAAAACAAAAAGTTTTGTAATCATGTTTATATGAATCTTCGAAAACCAACGTTTACAAAACAAAAGAGTTTGCATGTTTTGGTGGTGATGGTTCTCACGTGGCACACTGTCACTCAGCATTGTAGTGGGGGATGCACTACACTATTTTGTTTATATGAACTTTGTATCCTGTTTGTTATGCAACAGGGTGTTGCACTATGGTAATTGCAATGTCAAGGGATCTATGTTGATCTTGATATGTATACCTTGTTGTAACTGTTTGTCACTAAAACTTGTATATTGTACGTCAAGCACTGTATTTGTTTATTATGCAATAAAGATTTTTTCTTTAATTACAATCGTTGTGTTTCATTTATTAATCCTGATCCTCCATTGAAAGTAAAGCTCCGTGTTGATAGTCCTTTGTCCACAGCACATGGTAAATTGCCTGAACATCATTGTCATTAGCAATCATCCCTATATAGGTACGTATTCTACGGTGATGGCTTGCTCAGGATGCATAGCAACAAGTATATTGTAGACGGAATGCTATGTATCAAAAAACGCTAACGTATCCAAAATTTCCTTTCGTACGTCATCTGCTGAACGGTTGGTACAAGCATGTTCCTCATCAGCATCTTCCAATGGAATACCTGCATAACAATACATGCATGCCACAAAACAGGAAGGCGTCCATTTATCAAGGGCCTGTAGAACGCAATTGACACTCACGTGTGTGTTTGAACAAGTACAAGTCGCCATGGTGCTATGGAACTGAGTTCAGTACCTGTCGCCGACGTTGCTTTATAGCCATTACCAGCCAATCAACAAGCTCCAATGCACTTTGTGTTTTAGTATTAACCAATGAGATTACAATAAACATTAATCAATTGCGAACGTGTGGTACACCCTGCACTACGTAGTACACATCATTTGCATACTGCAAGTTTGTATTCGTAGCTATCGATTGAAATAGTTACGTCAGCAAACCATGTTGCTAACTCCAACATTTGTCGTACTTTTAATCTTCATCGAAAGTGACAAGCGTCGTTGCCTTATATTGATTAAAAACCTTAGTCTTGCTACTATGCACTCATTTTACACAAGTGCTATCCGCTTCCCTGCACGACCAATTACAAATCTATAGGCGTGATTCATTACCAAATGCTAAATCCAGATCTGTGCTTATTATAATAAAATTCCATGTCCTGCCAATCCAATGACCAGACTTAAATTCTTTTCTGTTTGTCAAATCGACTATTAACTATTCATATACGTGGTACAGTATTACTCTATGCATTTGCCTGTGTATTAGACACGTGACCTATCATTAGCTCATATCTCTGACATTTATTTTGAATATGTAAATACGGAAATGTCCACTATTGCTCCCTATTAGTGTGTTTAATTGTTTATTCTACCATTACATAGGTGGAGTATTTTGATTAATCAGATACGTCGTTGAACATACCAAAGCTGTCATAGTTTTAGTACAGATGCATAAACCTATTGCCGTTGCACAACTCTGGTAATGCCCACTTGTTCATCTACAGAATGATTATTATTCGTAATTTACCTTGGAACTTTTAATTACCCTAATTCAAAAGTACCATTCTCAACCGAGAGATGCTCATGCAGTGTAAACTCTACTAAACCGCAATGCTGATATGTCCGCTGTTATTTCCCCTGTTTGCAGTGTACAGAGATCCCATGCTTACAGCAATACTTTAGCATGCTATACCTTGTAACGTATATGACCCATCTACAATGATCCTTCACCATGTTGGACACATGTAGCCAGCACGACAAATACGGCCATATTCCCTTAAGGAGGCTTTATTTTTATTTCTATATACATTCTCGCTTGACATATTAAACTTGCTTCGTAAACACAAAAGACACAACCATAGGCTTATTCGTTTCCCTTGTGTCAGTTTCCTATAGCCGACTTGTGAGTTTTAGCAGGGGTTGCCAGCTGACAGTACGCCTAAGAACGTTTATTCTTAGTTATTCAAATATCCATGCTTTCAGTGTTGGCGTCGGTTCATCAACAAGAAAGATACATCCATTGTCTTTCATGCACATTTTAATGTCTGGTGAACAGCTTGGGACGTTTAGCTACGAAGGTTGGACACCGCGCAGTATGATCGAACACGTTTCTCTACATTTGTGTTTTACTATTCCTATTAGACTGGTAAGAAATAAAATTACACTCCATTCTACAGTCATCCCGTTAACAAGGATTTTATTTTCCGGTAGTGTACATGACAAATTAGGTTATACGCATTGTCCTATATTCTGATGACTGTGATCGCCTTTTCTATAAAGTTGACATTAGTTGTCTACTCACTCAACCATTGCTACAGCATTCTCCCGCATAATAGCGTATTCAGGAATTTTCAGCATTGACAGCCAGAGGGTGCTACAACCTTCAAAATTTTATTCATACAGCGAAATAATATTTTATATTATTGCCAATACTATTTTATATTGGTCAACTGCCATTCACAATTCCGGAAATTGTAACAATTTATCTAAAGACCAATGACCCGTCAGGTACTGTTTAACTAATTATTATTTTATATTTGTAGCACTGTCAACATTTAACGACCATTCACAATCCTATGAGTACACCGGCCAATTCCGTACGACCACTAACGTTGGTACTTGTTTCCGCTATTCTTATAGAGCTAATAATATTCAACACGTTTATTCCAGTAAAAGTATTATTCCTCTGCGTAAACTATACTGCTTGTACAACGCCCCCAGTCTACCTTTAGCAAAGCTGATAAATGAGCTGCACCTACCTAATACAGACATACACTGTTCGTGTTCCTAGTTGCAATTCTAGTTAGCTTCCAGTAACGTAATCCCCACCATCAAAAAGATTCCCGGTTCAATGCATGCACGAAAATGTTCAACAACGCATGGCTACATACCCACAGGCACTGGGAAGCATCTCACACATATACACGATCACGTTGCTTGCTTCACTGCAATGCCATGAATAGGCTAAGACCCTCCACCCAGAACGAACCAACGAACGAAGGCGGAAATTGACGATCTTGACCGAAATTAATATACTATATATCACTCCCACACACATTATCACTTCTCTTAGCATGTCCGTTCAACAATATATATTTATTTTCTTCCTTTTTCGGGTAACATACTTTGAAGACTACCATTCATCTTATTCAGGCTTCATTACTAGCTCTGACATAGCCCTTGTCACTGGACAGACTGTTACGACCCCTTTATTCTTCAGCCTCAAAGTAACCGTCACATCTCCCATTGTTTATCTTTTTCTTTTTAGAAAAACTGTCAACTTTAGTCTTCTTGGAAAAAATGACAAACGACTTTGCTTCCCCCCACTACGTAACACAGTCCTTCACAAAATCATTCATCACCGTATTATCCGTCAGCGCTGTCACCCACTCGCGCTCTTTTACAAGGAATGCCCCAAGATCATCAATCTCCCCATTGTCTACAATAATCCTACATGACAGGTGAACATGGTCGTTTTCCAAACAATAGAGTCGGTATTACAAAGAGCACCCATAAACTGTCGCGCATACTACTAGTTGAATCATAAAAGAAAGAAAGCAAAAGAATGAAAAAAGAAAATAAAATTACAAGAAATACAGCTCATTAGGACATAACAGAAACTAGTTTAGCTTAAACATACGGGCGGGAGGCCGGACAAAAGAAAGGAAAAGCGCAAAATAATCCATGTATAGAAATGATCATCTTTCATGGTTGACACGTTTCCTCTGCTCAAAAGGTTGTGTGTTTACCTGCAAGCGCTCACATCCCTCCCATCTTTTGAAATGACCTTCATGCGTTTAGTCATTTTCTCTTCAAAAATCTCTCGCTCGCTCTGTCTCTCTCCCACTCTCTCAGACAAAGAATTCTTAACACAAAGCAGATGACATCTACAAAGCTAAAAGTGGAAGTAAAAAAGCCTTCTCGGAGGAGGACAGTCTTTGCGTCTCTCTGCTAAGATGAAAGGTAGAATACGACTTCTCCGTATAATCTCATAGAAAGGATAAATTGACAAGAATAATATGTGAAATTACCATAGCAATAAAAAGAACATGAATGTACGTTTGTCGTTAAGCAAATTGCAAGTAAACAATAAGTAAGACCTGTAACTGGAAACAAAGCAAACAGAGGGAACAGAGGAGAGTGGGGTAAGAACATTAAACATATCAGAACATCTCCAATACGTAAAATATATAAATAAAAGTGATCATTGCTAAAATAGTAGCATTTAAATGTCTTCGCTCTGAAAAGCAGGGTTGCAAATAAGATAAGATAAAATTAATTGTATGGGCGGTAACAGCACTATGGCTTACGCCCGTCCCGATACGTGGGAAGCCCCTTATCTTTGTCACGTCTAAAAATAGCTGTTAACTAAAATCATAAAAGAATATAAAAGATGAAGATGTAAGCTCTTCAGAAAAATAAAATCGTAGTAAAAACTAAAGATGTAGATGGTCTTTAGCATAAAAGGTAAAAATGTGAAGGCTGTAAATAGGCCTTCACAAAAATAAAATAATACTACATAAAACATAACAGCTATGTGACATAATCATCTCAGAGAGACGGAGATAATCCTGTCTCACGGACATAACTAAAAACTCTCCGCAACATACCTGGTTCATCCCCTAACAATGACGCCATGTCATTGGGGATGTTATAACGTTGTCTGAGATGATTATATCCGGGACAATCTAAAAGGACGTGACGAATACTTAAAACCACATTGCAATTATTACAACGTGGTGGATCCAATCGTCGTAACAGATATCCGTGTGTTAGGTGACTGTGTCCTATACGTAGACGACATAAAAGGACTTCTTCTCGCCTACTATCGCGGCAAGATGATTTCCATGGAGCAACTGTTAATTTAATTTCTTTCAATTTATTCGCAGCTACGTCATCCCATCGTCGCTGCCATTCATTCCGTGTAATTTGCTTATAATATATCATCATGTCCTGAAATGGAACATGATGTATATCAATGTTAGCTCCTAAAGAGGCCTCACGAGCAGCTTCGTCTGCCAATTCATTGCCATGGATACCAACATGACTTGGTATCCACGAAAAGACAACCTCACCACCGGCAGAGCAGATGGCGTGTGTCTTACAGAGAATATCTTGCACGAGCGGATGTTTCGAATACATATTGTCGAGGCTTTGAACAACACTCTTCGAATCTGTACAAAACAAGGATGCGGTTGAAACCATGAACAAGACTAAAATCCAAAGCCTTTAAAAGAGCATATAGCTCAGCAGTAAAAATACTGGCTTTGGAATTAAGACAAAATTAGCGGGCTTCCCCCTCTACAATAAACGCGCATCCAACAGATTCATCTGATTTGGATCCATCTGTAAAAACTGAGATAAAACGTGGGTACTGACTCTGCATCGCACGAAAACGCTGCTGGAACTCAATCATGGAGGTCTCCGATTTCTTGAAAGGTGACAAAGAAAGATCAATCCGTGGGCGGACAAGTGTCCACGGAGGACGGAGACTAAAACGGACAGGACAGACAGTTGGGCGGTCTGCATGAAGATTCTCCAATAACTCTGATGCTCGGATGCCAAGTGGTCGGGTAGCGTGACCACGGCGTTCATATAGGGCTCGTTGGATTGGGTTTACGATTAAGTTATGTGCTGGGTGGCTTGCCAAAGATGATATCTTAGCAAGGTAGCTCAACACATAGTACATCCTATGAATCTCGAGCGGTGGTTCAGCGGCATCAACACACAGACTGGTGACAGGACTTGTGCGATACGCGCCAGTGCAGAGTCGAATTCCAGCATGATGGACACTATCGAGCGTATGTAACGCTGAGAATCATGCAGAGGAATAAGCGTGACAACCATAGGTAAGCTTAGATAAAATGAGTGCGCGATAAAGGCGCAACAAGGTTGTACGATCAGTACCCCAAGTGGGATGACTTAAAACACG
>JAGDQP010000839.1:39099-96379 GCA_022664845.1 Lepisma saccharinum
CTTTACGTATCTTGCTCTCTAGAGATCCATAGTGGTGTCTCATAAGTAAAACACAGGTCTCATATGTAAAACACAGTGCGGGCTTTCACACTGACATAATTAAGTGTTGCGAACTAGCACTTTTTACTCAAATTATGATAATTATCTAGAGTTGCCAACACTGTTTTGACGTATTATACTCTCTTGTACTCTACTTCGCACGTTTCCTACTAAAATGTCCACCAAAGTTATTTTGAATCGTATTGAACGCGACTTAGATTTTAACCAGGGAAGGAACAAATCGGATTTCGTCGCGGATTTAGCACAATGGACCACATACAAATATGGAATGCCGTTATGGAAAAGGCTAATTAATATGAACTTCAAGTATGTCTAGAATTCATAGATTTTGAAAAAGCTTTCTATTCTGTCTTCTTGTCAGCAGTACTTAAATCACTTGAACATCAGTTACATAAAGTTGTTGCGAAACATATATTCGATTGCTACATCTGTCATTAGACTACATCAAGAAAGCGAAAAAAATAAAGTTGGAAGAGGGATAAGGCAAGGAGATTCAATTTCCCCAAAATTGTTTTCAGCTGTCCTGGAAAGTGTGTTCCAAAATTTAAACTGGGATGAAGTTAAAATAAAGATCAATGGCGAATATCTTCATCACCTCCGATTCGCTGATGATATAGTCGTTTTTGCTTCAAGTGCAGAAGAACTACAAACCAGAATGAAATAACTAAGTAATGAGAGTTCGAAAGTAGGCCTTGAAATGAATTTAAGTCAAACAAAAGTAATGTTCAATCAACATGCTGCAAAGAAGGAAATAAAGATTAGCGGAGAGACAATAGGCATAATTCATGAGTATGTTTACCTGGGACAGCTGAAAACTTCAAATGCCAAGTTGACTGATGAAATAAATAGAAGTTGCAAAATGGCGTGGAGTTCCTTTGGAATACTACACTTTATTTTCAAAAACAATCTACCAATATGTCTGAAGCGTAAAGTTTATAATCAATGTGTCGTACCTGTAATGATGTACGGCTGTGAAACTTGAACATAAAATCCGCAAACGACTCAAAGAGTAAGAGTCAGACAAAGAGCAATTGGAAAATGCATGCTAGGAATAATTAGGAGTGACAGGAAGACGAATGAATGGATTCGCGCAGAAAGGTAGAATATATCATCAAGACTGCGAAGAAGATGAAGTGGAGATGAGTCGGTCACATAGCTAGACGAACAGATGGAAGGTGGACGACAAATGTACTACATTGGATTCCTAGAGAAAAGAAACGACCGAGACGACGAGCGAGATGAGGATAGCAGTAGACCGTGATATGTGGAAAGAAAAGTGGGAGGTCTTCATTCAGCAGTGGATAAAACACGATCTGCTGCTATCCTCATCCATACAGGTACTGAAAAAACGCTTGATTTCATTTACCCATCTAGCATTTGGACGTCGAATCGGTCGTTTCTTTTCTCTGGGAATCCAATGTAGTACATCTGTCGTCCACCTTCCATCTGTTCGTCAAGCTATGTGACCGACCCATCTCCACTTCATCTTCTTCGCATATATATGGTTGTTCATGAATGTTTCAGCATAGCTCTGGAATGCCTAAAGAAATTTCAAACAAACTTATTACACATCTCACGTACAATCTGGAAAAGATACCGTGAGGGTAGGACACCCCTAGTGGTGCGGGTGGAAAGGGGTGACATGTAAAAATAATCGACAATGACCAGTATTAATGTCGTATCCAGAGTCTTGTACAGTCCCTGAGATAAATAGTGACACTTCTGGTGTCGTTCAGGTCCAAGTTCAACTCCCATCGGCATTGAGGGAGTGGGGTGAGAAAGGGGGAAAACTGAAATGTCCAAAATTATATCCATATTTTTCGGGTTCGCTAAGCTGATTGGTCGTAACATATGTGTATAAAATATCAGCAAGAATAACAATGGTGACAAGTTATTCAAGGAGGTTTCTGGGAAGTTAATTTGTGAGCAGATTTTACGTAATAGTAGTTTATCCTTCAGATATATAACTACCTATCTAACTCTATATGGCTTACCTATCTAACTCGCAAGTTCAACGCTGCAGTTACAAATGTTCGTCATTTGATTTTAGCCTGAGCAACATGAAGACAGTTTTCATCATAAACTCCTTTCTATTTTCATCCCAATGGCGTTTCCGTTTCCCAATGGTCCCTTTACCTCCGCCTTACCAACAGCAATAGATCTTCGTTTTCCCCATCCGAGCTACATGGCCCGTTCATCTTAGATGTCGTGATTACATTATTCTTATAAAGTCGGGTAACTCATACAGTCTGTGGAGTTCTTTATTACGCAGTATTTTCCATTCTCCTATCACCTCGTCCCTTTTCTGCTTGTAGATCTTTCTCAAAAGCTTATTTTCAAACACACGTAATTTATGCTTAATTACTAGGAGCTTACTCCAAATTTCGGATGAAAATTTGCACCTAATGAGAATCTATCTTCGATCTCTCCCTCCTAAACCCACTGCTCTTCCGCTTCAACAACCGGGCTGATGATAATTAAGAACGTTTTAAGGCATAAGACATGTATGTAAGGTGTCATGTAAATTTTGACCCATGTTATTTCTCCAACTGGCCGAAAATTAGAGAACAAAGAAAGGATTAACATTCAATAGGTTGAACCAATCGTTCGTATACGCGTCTGTGCAGTTTCAGTTCTAGTTTTCTTGATATTAATCGCGAAGTTTGGAGTTTCTGGAGAGAACAGAAACATGTGTTTCCCGATGCTAAGAGACATTTATTTTTTCCGTGACCTCGTTCGCTACATAAATGTTCCCAAGTATTTAAATTTGTTTATTTTCATTATGATGTCACTCTTAATTATTATGTCTCTATTTTCTTCATCCTCTGTGTTACGGTTTATCATGTATTTTGTTTTCTCTACGTTCATCTGTAAACTTATCTCATTCCAAGCTTCTTCTAAGACATCGGTGTTACCTGGAAGTGTTTTTATATCGTTCCATAATAAATCTACATCATTCGCCGCGTATACGAACGATTGGTTCAACCGATTGAATGTTAATCCTTTCTTTGTTCTCTAAGTTTCGCCAGTTGGAAAAATAACATGGGTCAAAATTTACATGACACCTTACATACATGTCTTATGCCTTAAAACGTTCTTCCTTGTCATCAGCCCGGTTGTTGAAGCGGAAGAGCAGTGGGTTTAGGAGGGAGAGATCGAAGTTAGATTCTCATTAGGTGCAAATTTTCACCGAACTTTTTTTTTTTTTTTAGCAGAATGAGCATTTCATGCGTTGTGGATTCTTGATTTATCTTCGTAATTATTTGTGATCTGCCGCGTAATGTTGTTGCCGTATGCAACTTTTTAGACTACGGGAAAATGAATTTTTGAAACAAGGAGGGCTTCAGAGAATTATTGGGGACAACAGCACAATTGCACTTTCTGTATGCAAATGGATACTTAAGAGCTAATGGGATGTTTATATTTTCCGAAATTTTAACAACCCACAGATCTTCATGCCCAACTTCAGCTTCCTGGCCTAATGAGAAGTGCATTTTCGATACACGGGTGTTGGGGGTGTTATAGGGAAATTTAGCATAATAAATGCATTTTTCATTCTTCCGATAATTCCAGCCTAGATTATCTCATTTAAGAGCAGTTGATTGCTACAATCAAATGAAGTAAGACCCAACAAGTCTAGAATTGTTGTTTAATGTAGTTGAATACTTCTTGACTCGAAAAGTTCAAAGTTAAATAATGCGCCAGGATTGTGAAGGCGGTCCACATTCAAATCTTGTTTACGCCGACTACCCGAACTGGGGTTTGTCCTCAGTCCCAGCAGACGAATATTGAGATGATACTTATAATAAAGACCTTTTATGAATCTTTATATGGATGTTTTATATTAAGTGATAGACAACATCCCTGAGACGGGCTTAGGCAGTAGTCGTAAATTAACACGTAGGCCTAGTTTTAAAATTACTGTTGTAAGTAAATTTAAAATTAAATCTAATAAGCCCAAACTACAAATTAAATTGCAGTTTGAAATTTTTGTTATCCAAATTACACTTGGTCTCTGAATAGAAAACTGGATCTGAGGAACAAATTCTTTACTAGCTCGAGGGCAACCAGAACACGAAACGTAGGGAATGCATTTAAAAAAATGAAAAAAGGTAACAAAGACAAGGGCGCCAAAATATTCCTTTCACTTGCATAGAAATTAAAGCTTCCAGCTTCCTTATTGATGAAAGACTACCTCAAGCAAGAATGAATACACACCCAACTGTCATTAAGAGAGAAGAAGAATATCAACGAACAGAAAGCAATAATCGCTTCCGTGTTCGCAAAAACTCTTGTGTGAGAATACCATTTAAAGAAATACACACAAAGAACAAAAGTAGTATTTGAAAATAAATGTACGTACGTGGTTGACTGACTTCATGTGGGGGGTAGAATCATATGCAAAAGCTGG
Organism: Lepisma saccharinum; assembly: GCA_022664845.1. Classification (NCBI taxonomy): domain Eukaryota; kingdom Metazoa; phylum Arthropoda; class Insecta; order Zygentoma; family Lepismatidae; genus Lepisma; species Lepisma saccharinum. The sequence goes on from JAGDQP010000839.1 coordinate 43,571, forward strand.
TATCACCTCTACGGAGGCCTTGACCTTCGGTCGGGAAATTCTAACCACATACTATTTCATTTTGGTGTCTTCTTCCTGTTGCCTTGTCTTTTCGTACATGTTCGAAGTTCTTCTAGAAACTTTTCATCCAAGAATCAACCATATGTAACAACAAATAAGAAAAGTGTTTTTCCTTCATTCAAGTGTTGATTTTGAAGGTTATTGGAGACGCACAATACATTGTTGCACGTGGGTGAAAGGCTTTTATTTGTGTTTTCTGTTTCTTTCTTATTTACCTTCCCCTCTTCTGGTTTCGTAGAGGTAAGAAAGTGATTTTAACAGCAAATCTAATGATAGTTCTTATATCCATAATAGCCTTGGGTGTTTCCAAGACAAATGGCGACTAATCGTGAAGGTTGACTCATCTGCTCGTGTAATAGATTCAATATATATGTATGTATTAAAGCCTTTTGAATCCATTAATAAGATGGCACGAAACATGTACAGGGTGTTGCATATCTACACCGACAAAATCACCGCACGAGATTCCTGGCATGAAAATAAGAAGAAAGTACAGACCATCAAGGGTGTACAAATGCTTTGTTTCGGCGGTACAGACGCGAGAAAATTCACAGGCAAAATCAGAAAATTGCTATATCTCAAAAACAAAATGTGGAATTAAGGTACGGTCAAACGAAATATTTCGAATTGGAAGTCGTAGATGCCAGTAATATAGAAAAGAATGTCGAACAGGGGCGACGTAAGGATAGATCCTAGGGGAAACAGGAAAATCCTGAAGTCTCAGGCGAAAGTATAGCGAGAAAACAAATCATGAACAATTGAAAGTAGAAGAAGTGTACAAAGAAGAACTTGTAAGAAGAATACGTGGGGGAACGAAAAGAAACCGGAATCGTTCTCTGGTGGGCGGATCCGTTGTAGTACATGCTTTCGCCGCTACATGCCTGTTTCTGGGACCTCTCTGCATCAGCCTACCAACCATCGTTGTCGAGTGAAGTCGTGGTGCCACGTAGTAAATTCTTTTGTTAAGCGCCTCTCGCTTCTTCGGCGACTTTTGTGATGACTGAAAAGGTGAGATTATGAAATTCTGTTTTCGGTTTGGGAAACACCTGTAATGCTTGAAACGGTTTCCAAGGAAGCTGCTCTGGGAAAAACAAAATTTTACGAGCGTTTTTCCTGCTTCGAGGATACTTGAAGTCCAACCTTGCTCAGGGCGACTCCTGAACGAACGAAAACATCGCCAGAATTCGTGGACTGATTATGGAAGACCGTCCCAGAACAACTGACGAACTTGTTGATTTGTTTGGTGCGCCCTGGAGTTCCTGGGAATGGACTTTGAGCAAGGAATTGCAAATGAAAAGAGTTGCAGCAGAATTCGTGCCTCACCAGCACACAAAACCTTGTTTGTGAAATAATTTTTAACCGAAAACAACATGATCTAGCTTTTCCAACCGCCATATTCACCCGATCTTGCTCCGAGTGACTTCGTTTTATTGCCCCGAATGAAATAAATTCTCGAAAGAAAACGTTTTGCAGATGTGGAAGAGATTCAGAAAAACTGAGGGAACCATTAAAAGGTATCACTTGGCAAGAGTTTCACGACTGCTTCGAAAATGGAAAAACACGTTTAGACCGGTGTTTTGTATCAAATAGACAGTACTTTGAAAGCCATCAAGTTGTAAAACCCATAAAATAAATACACACATTTTTATTACAAAATTCCGGGTACTTTTGGGTCCCTCCTCGTATGTAAATGGATAAAAGTCGAAAGAATGAGATATGGAATTTCGCGACGCCTGAACAGCTGTGATGTGAAGAAACCATCTCATATAAATAATGTTCAAATGGCAATGTTAATTTAAGGTAAAAGCAGGAATATCGTAACAACGTTTAAAGATAATTCCCATATTAGTAAGAAGTGGTATTAAGGTGTACTAATCTGAATTCGTTTCATAAATATTACAGTGTGTGGCAGTAGTGGGCTGCATTCCCAGAAGCAGGTCCGATATCTTGTCAAAACTTAGATTTGAATTTTGCAATTCTGCAACATGGACCATCCCGCCACCAAAAGTTAAAAATGAATGAATTCTATATTATAGACGACATATTTTATTTTTCTTCCATATCGTTTCTAATTTCTCATTGAAAACAGCGCAACATTATTTTGAACTTTGAAATACTGAACTAACAAGTAAACCTAGGGAACTGTAGACACGCCGATTTCCTGTAAAACCATGGAAAGTATACTGAAAGTGAAAATATTTGAAGCCCCGTTTTTCGATTTGGCCCATAAAACGATTTGCAAATGTTTTAACCAATCTTCCCAGGTGCAAATCACGAAAAGTGACAAAGTTCATGACTATATTAAAATTGGTTAAACTTTGTCAATTTTATCCGATTTGCACGAAACGTTTTTTTTTAAATTGAAGGGGACAATCTACTATAAGACTGACAAGTTAAATTTGTCATTACAGTTTATAGTAAAACCTACTTCCCCACCGATTCGGTTATGATAAACCAGCTTTTCCAAGCAATGCTCAAGTACTATACCCATTTACTAAAATGTAATATGGAAATGTCAATAAAAATGAAGTATTTGTATATGTACAAGTAAGGGGGATATATAATGTTAATTTAAAGTGTCTTAATACTAAAATTTTGGGAATACTGTACACAAATTTTGGTTTGTTTAAAATATGTGACGTTTGGAAAACGAATTTATATGTAACTCTATAAACAAAACTAGATTCCGGAATACATATCCAGGTAAAAAATACATACATATGTGCCGAATATCAAAGTTTCAGTGTATGTACAATAAATAAGAATATAGAAATCTTTAAATCATTATTTAATGATAGTGTCTGTCAGTGTACAACAATGTGATATGACGCTGTAAAAACGCGAAGTTTCTTTTACATGCGATTGCTAATTCCTATATTAAATAATTAATTCAAAAATTGCTCTTATATATTTTAAATGAGCATTTCGAAATACAAAATATTAATGGAACAAGAAACAGTTTCTTTTCTAATTTAGTAAAACGGCCATTAGTAATATGTCAATATATATTTTTAAAATATTATATATTGACAATATAATATATTAGTTATATATTTTCAATACGACAAATGTACTACATTGGATTCCTAGAGAAACGAAACTACCGAGACGATGGCCAAATGCAAGATGGGTAGATGAAATCAAGCGTTTTTCAGAAGCTACATGGATGAGGATAGCAACAGACCAAAATATGTGGAAAGCAAAGGGGGCCTTCATCCAGCAGTGGATAGAAAATGGCTGAATACGATGATGATGATGATAATAATATGGCCAATATATTTTAGTACATGGGTATAGTAATACTATGGAATTATTTGGAAAAGCTATTTCACTATAACCGCATCGGTGGGGAAGTATGTTTCCCTATAAAATGTAATGACAAATTAAACTTGTTAGTCTCATAGAAGATTGTTTCCCCTTCAATTAAAAAAAAAGTTCGTGCAAATCGGATGAAAATTGACAAAGTTATGACAATTTTAAAATAGCCATGAACTTTGTCACTTTTCGTGATTTGCAACTGGGAAGATTGGTTAAAAACATTTGTAAATCGTTTTATGGGCCAAAACGGAAAACGGGGCTCCAAACATTTTCACTTTCACTGTACTTTTCCCGGTGTTTGAAGGAAATTGGCGTGTCTACAGTTCATTAGGTTTACTTGTAAGAACTAACTTTCGTGTTAAAAGCATACTTTTTCAAAAGCTTTCATTCTTTAAAATTTTAAGTATGAGAAACCTAATAAGCCCTTTGCTTTTACAAGCAAATCTATCCATGAATTCCTCAATATTAGTCAATACACGATCTGTGTCAATGGAGATGACATTAGAGCTTCAAGAAGTTGATTCTAAAATTCTGGACATATTTGAACGAAGGCGCGATTTGAAACTTGGAAAAACAGCATTCAAAGGAACCGGCTAGAAGAATGAGAAATCCATACTTGTATGTCTGATACATGATCCTGTACGCTAACACATGAGAGTTGCATTTGTGGCAAACGAGAAGAATGTAACCAACACGTTTCCTCTAGTTTTGGTTGCCAACACCAGCAGCTGTTGTAGGTTCTTCAGTTTGCATTGCAATGTCATCATCACCACTGCTAGCTTTATTCTCAAATAAATTGTCAAATTCAAGTTCTTCTTAATCCACTCCTACAGACTGAAGATTCTCTCGAATAAGACTTCTAAAGCGAAGTACGTCAATTGGAGCACATAGTACTAGTGAACATATCTTGAAACAAATTTCACCAGTGCATTTTTGAAACTTTTCTGGTCCAAATTGATGTGTCACATGACCCCCTTCCTATTTATAAAACCTGACTGGAATCCAATATAACGAATTTCAAGACGGCGGACATGCTGCTCTTATCGGGCAAAATGTATGCCACAATTTATTATTGTTTTGATTATCGTCTTAAAGCAAACATACTGACGGGGCAGAAAGAAAGTTACGATTGTTTTGATTGTTTTTCTTGCGTCATGGTTAGGATATCAAAATATGTGCGCATGCAAATTTTGGCAACCCCGAGCACAATTGGTTTGGGAGATATTGATGATACAGTAGTCAGATTCTTCTATGTGAAAGTGTTGAAATGCCATTATACTTTTAAATTGCTGAAAGATATGGAAAGCAAATACATAATAATGGGCACTATCTTGTGCAGGGTATATTCTTCATGGCCACATTCTTGAAGTCCGCCATATTGAGTCTCGTTTGATTTTTTTTTAAATAGGAAGGGGGTCGTGTAATATGTCATTCTGGACTTGAATTTTACGGGTAATACGTTTCTGAAGTCAGTTTTTCCGTAAATATCATATTGGGACAGATAAGGTATGTGATGGAGTATGTGACATTGTGCATATATATTAGCTGAGGAGGAGACTTTGTACTGTACTGAATCTCTGAGCTGTTTAATGAGTTTGTATATATATTAGGAAAGTGACTAAAGTGTTACTGTTCTAAAATAGAAAATTCGGTTCTTAAGATTTTATGAACAAGTTTTGATCATGGAGCTCGAAGGGCAAAGTCATGTGTGGGCACAGGTAGTTTCATTACCTCTAGTCAGTGGTGGAAACTCCAAGAATATACTTGTATATTTTGGAGTTTTGGGGGCACTCCCGTCATTACATTTTGGGGTACTTCCGACACGTTCACAAATTGTTGACATTCTCCGATACACGTTGCTAGAAAACAAACTAAGAAAAAGAGAAACAATTGGGAGAAGTGAAACTTGCTCTATCATGAAGAAAATAAATTTACAAGTGATCATGTAAGATAGGTTCATTGGGATTTGAACTAAGAAGTATCTTCGAAACTTCTGGAATTTTACCAGTACGTCTTAATAAAATGATGCATATGCTCCTTCAGGCGTACATTGTGAAACTCTGAAGAAACCATCAGTACCACTTTGTAATTTGGGTTGATTCGATTCGAGTTTTTCCACTCTTCTGTCTGTCATTTGTTCTTAGAAGTAGCAAGTAATGCGATAAAATTCCTTTTACATTTTATTGTATAAATTCATTTTATTTTAAGATAATGTCAATGTCAATTCATTGTAAACTGATATTGAGTATATAGAATAACTGAAGGGCACAGGGACAGAAAGGACCACAGTAGCACATCAGTATCGGCCAATATCAGTAGCTGAATATTAAGTTGTGAAATGAGTTTACAGAAAACTAAAAGATTTTGAACAAAATATTGTTCAACTATGTTCATGACTTCTTTTAGAGAAAAGATAAAACAAATGACATTCTTTACATTTTATGTTTTAGGAGTTTTCAACAGGTGTTGAAGATAAATGGGGAGAACGAAAAAACATGGCGTCTGATGGTGATTGTGAGGAAATGGAGCAGGACATAATTGAAGTGTTATAGAAACTGACATATTATCTTGGTGTATAACGTTTTATCCATTTTTCTCATTGACTCAGTGATAGTGAAATATATAAGAATATATGATATTTCTCCGAGTGCTCTAGTTATACTTCAATTAACAGGCTTATTGTTTAGCTTTAAAGACTACGCCTTGTTAAATCATGTTATCTTAAGTGAGATATAAGTTTATTTCTGGTTCATTCTGTTTTTTAAACAATTATCTTCATTTCTATTATAAATATTAAGAACAAAAATGGTTGATAAAGACATTAATGATTTGTCATTAAAGGAATCTATAAATGAAGAGGATCCAAATAAACAACTTAATAGTACGTCGAGAAACAAAGATAACCGGAAGTTCCTATGAAAAATACTAGTGCTACGAGTATTCAGTCAAAAAATCCTAAATTACAGGTAAATAACTCAACTGCATTTGCTTCCAAATCATTATTATTTTTACTGATACTTCAGTGCATCCATAAATTTGCATATTTAGTAACAAATTAAATAGCAATATTGGAAAATATAGCACAGTTTCGACTTCGCGTAAATTAATACAAAGCAGTGTGCAGTTAAAAAATATAGAACCTTTTGGTCGATCCCAGGTAAAGCTAATTTTATATAGTAAAGAGTAAGCTAACAGCTTTATTTTAGGCACCCCAACTCAGAACAGATTAAGCATTACAGCAAGAATTTCCAAAATGTTGGTTCAACGCTCTGTAGTAATATATGGAATACCGATTTATGTAACAACTCAGGAAATTCTAAATAATACAAAATATGATTATCCAATTTTAGGCGTTCAACGTCTTAAGAAAAAGATACGAGACAATAGTGGTAAAGTTCCCTTAATTGATACGAAATAGTGGAATTTACTCTTGAAACATAAAATCAACCTAGTTATATCATAGTATATCGAGAGCAATTCTCGGTTCAACGCAAAAGACGTAAATTAAGACAATGTGAAGTCTGTTATGACTTCCGACATAATGGTATTCAGTGCAAGAGTAAAAAAAGTGCAAGGTCTGTGGAGAACTAGCTCGTGACATTGCTTGCACTGTTCCAGCTAAATGTATAAATTGCAAAGCATCTGATCATATCACTGGTGACCCAAGTGCAAGGAACTTATCTTTCAAAACAATGTAAAGAGATTAATGGAGAATGAAAACATACCTTGTAAAATTACTTGCCCAAAGCTGTCTTCAGGTCAAAGTAATTTGTAAAACAAACCCACTTTATCATATTCGCAAGCGATTATCCAAAATTGTCCAGCAACTAATGTAATTTCTAATTCTTTAGGAAATCATAATAAAAATAAAAAAAACATATTTCATATTCTCCTCCAACAGTACCTACTAAAGATAGTAAAATCCTTTAAAATGACTCAAATATTATTCTGAACATATCAAGAGCTTATCTCAGTGAATTTAGTGCTAATTCAAAACGAAATAAAGAAGAGAAAAAAAATAAGAAAACCATTCACAATTTAAAGCAAAATATAGAACACGTTTATCTTCTATAAAAAAGCAACCTTTATTAGACTCAGACCTTGGTTCGACATATAATAGTTTCTTTGAAGAAATGGGCCTATCACCTCTCAAGATAAGAAATTAAAATTCAATTTAAATAAAAAAGATTCAATTTCAAGTGACAATCTGGACCTAACCTGCAAAACATCGAAACATTCCTTCGTGATTCAGGTATTAACCAAGATAGCAGAAGTAACTGGTTTAATTTGAGAGCAATCAAATCTACCAAAAAGTGAAGAAATAGTGGAACAACTTCAAAATATCGCCGCGTAACTAACAAAAATTATATCAGCAGAAATCATCATGTAATGACTATAACATTATAAAAAATATGATTACATGGTTTTCCTCAAGTGGATGTAGTATAGTTCATCCGGAGAATCCAAATAAAGAAAAGAAAGAAACAACATAAATGTGAAACTACAATCTTAGATTTTGATTTACGCATTGGTCTGTCAGTGAATATTGTTTTGTACCAAACTAATGATGATATTAAGTGTATTTGGATATATCTGTCTAAACGTAAGTTCAGTTTAAAGATATAAACATCATCTAAAAAGTTACTTCGAATGGGAATATAAATTCATGCCAATTAGCTTGTCGGAATTACAACAATGTCAACATCAAGAAACATTTAGATGTATATCTAAGTATTTGATGAACTTGGTATTTGTCATGTAAGCAATATTGATCATGGATTGAAAGGATCATGGTATTTGATCTCATAAAATTAATTAATGAATTGGTTACCATAAAATAAAGATTGTGCTATGCTAAAATCCTACTTTCTACCATCTAGTTATTAGATTCGGTTGAGATAGATTTACACTCCGTCACTTTTTAATCACTTAACATTATTATTGATATTTTAATTATAAATGCTAAATTATTATAGCACCAGGGGTTCGTGTAGTATTATAGCGTCATGAGGCACGGAGACCGTCAGGTCGACGCCGAACTACCTTTCAGGTTTGTGGTTCTGGTATATCCAAATATTTTATTATAGGATTGCTTTCATAACAGTTGACAATATTTTTTTGCACTTATCTATGAAGTAATAATGACTATGATATACAAATGTGAAATTTACGAATGTATATTAAATACAATTCACCATTTAGTTTTTTAGTTCTTTTGTATTACTAAATTCCATAAATGTGTTATGAAATCGTGAAGTTATATCAATAATTGTTACATCCTTTCTAAGAGCTCTGTTTTTTCAATTTGTAACGCTGAAAATATATGCAGATTAAAATTAATAATGAGTTTAGAACTTCCGTCATATTACAATGAAATACGCAAAGATTTAAGAAATGACGAACGTATACATTAAATGACATGTCATAGAACAGTTTGATCTATTTCTTTACGATGTCCATAATCGCTTAGGTTTCTCCCTTATGTGCTGTTACCATTAGGCGTTTTAAAGTTTATTATTCACCTGTATGATATAAATTGAATGTAAGTGCGGCTTATCTCCTGTATGAGCTATGTACGCTATAGAAGTATAACCTCTCGTGTGTGAGTTACATAACGCCTAAGATAAATATAGTCTTTTCCTGTGTGAGTTATATCTACAAAAAATATAAGTATGACTTTTTGCCTGTATGAGCTATATATCACTGTTTTGGCTTTTCACCTGTGGCGACGCTTAAAGAGATAGAGGGAAGCGTGTCTTTGGAAATAACCTTGCAAAAGCTTCTTTATTATTTGAGCCACTAACTGGAGAAATTCTTGAAAAATTTTTAAATCGCACTAATTAAATCTTACGTACAATAATTGTTCAAGATCCAAGATACTTTCTCTTGTAACTAGAAAAATATTCTTTTGAGTTCTCACTAAAAGTTTGACTAAATACGTTAATTATATGAGCACGAACTTATTTTAATGACAACTTGTGTTTTTCCTTCTTCGTAAGTTCTTCCTTTTCCTTTGACTGCTTCGGGTATCCTAGTCATAGAAATGTAATCGTACGGTGTCTAGCAGTCCATTTTCGAGTACGACTTCCATCATAAAACATTCTTAAGGTTAATCGAACTTGGATCAAAATAGATTCGATGATCAAATCTCAAAAGTTCGACTTTGGATGCAATCTCTTTGGTTTTTAACGAATTATTTGGAATGCTTCTACAAAAATATGTTTTCCTCCGAATACAATCAAAATGTAACTACTATTAAAAATCAGTCCCGCCTCACAATATACTACGATACTTGAATACTCAGAATGCTTTTCGTACATGGTTTTCTTCAATTTAAGAAAAGCATGTACTCACTCAATAAAGTTAGTTCGCGATTTATTCTTCTTTCTCAGAGTATCATTATTGCCTGACTAAGCTTCAACTAAAGAAACATTGCTTGTATTAGTAATTGGACTGCCTACTACAAAGCGTCCTCTAAAATTATTACTAGTAGTAGTAATAATCCCGTAACGGCCTGAGGGACTCGTTTCCTCCTTTCAAAATGCTGAATCGTTTAACTTTAATATGCTTAATGGCGCTCGGATTTCACGTTTAACATAACTCCCTCAAATGACACTATATCTAAACGTGTTAATACTACACATTCCACGATAAGCGATTGATATGTCCCCTTCCGGGATTTTGCATTTCGACGCCAGTGGGGCTACGACGAATCATCGTCGTACTCATGCAAAGATGGTTTACCAAAAGCGCTTTTCAGCAACCTAGGGGGTTACGGGTCTCCGCAGTGCACCAGGATCAATAGGGGAGTTTAATAGAGGTTTTTATATCTTAGCGTTCCTCTGAAGTTGAACAACCAATTTTACCGGTACTATCCTTCTTGATAAATAACTTACTGCATTAGGTAAAATTTAATTGCCAATGCTAATTACAAACTAGACATAAATGATTCACAACAGTCCATGAAGCCTTTATTTTATTACGAGGACATATTTCATGATCTGTCGACACTCATAATTTATCCTCAATGGAGTCCAAGAGGAATAACTTCAGATGAACGAACAACGCTATTCTCTACAAATCGTCAGAAGAATTAATCTGGTTGCATCTTATGTTTTGTGGAGTTTACTTTGCTTTTCCGAATTTTAAATCTTGTTTAATCAATGGCAAATGTTCCAAAATTTCGTCTTTATGATTTGCAAAAGTAGCATGAACTTGTACAAAAATATGAACAATGTACACAAATGATTATCAATTAAAAACAATATTATTTTTTGTCGACTTTCACACAATATTTGCAACCTTTAAGATACCAGTGAAATGTGACACGTTATAATATCAACTTGGCGAACGAGAAAAGTGGATTTTTGAACTTATACATATTGATTACATAACGATCGTTATGGCCGAAGCACGAAAATTTTATCAATTTGACGAAGCAAGGGAAAGCATTGAAAACTATTTAGAATGAATCACGGTTCATTATGAATTATAGGAAATCAAAGCAGAACGACACCAACAAATCTTAATCACGTCACTTTCACCAGAACTGTACACAAAAGTGAAGGAGATTTTGCATTCTCGAGAAATTTTGAAAGTAAGCCTTTCAGAATTACAAGTCGTACACATGAAAGTGCCACAATAATGGATCAACCAATGCGAACTTATATTAAGAGTATAAGAAATCAGGCAGGAAAATGTAAATTTGGAACATTTGAGTATGAAGCTTGTAAAGACCAATTGGTTCTGGGTGTGATAGATACAGAACATCGTAAACGACTCTTATTAGAAGATAACCTAACTTTTGATAAAGCATATGAGATAGCAACGCTAGAGTCAGTAAGTCGTATGTTGGGTCAAGCGTTACACAATACATCACTGTGTGCGGAAGATATTCACGTGACAACTACTAACAAACCAGCAAAAACATCGTTTAATAAGAGGAGAGATGATCGATTTCAAACAAAAATAACTGTAATTAATATGGCTATCAGCATATCAAAAATCATTGTCCGGCGTTTGGTAAAACACGCAATTTTTTGCAAAAAAAAATCATTTTCAGGCTCAATGTTAGCCAAAAATGAAGCAAGCTACGAATACAAACGTTCATAATATATATATACAGAATCTCCAGAAGTGGAACGATTAGGGAAAGAAGTTTCACCTAACTTAGGTATAACAATCGATGACATATGGCTTAATCATGTTAATGAGGAACAATCAACATTAAAGAATGGATTATTAATATACTTAATCTAAAAGTTAAACAAGACTCAAACGTCCTTGCTGACTCAGGAGCAGGATAAACAAAGGTTAAGTCGTAAGTCATGGCAACTAGTGCTTTTAATTTGAATGGGGGATAACAGGACAGATCGAAGATACACGTTAGAAACCTTATGGCATGAACTGTCAAGTGGTCCCAGCAGATGGTGTATATGAGTAGAGCTGCCTGTCTGAGCACGCCCCGAAGTTCAGTAGGTGAGCGACAGTGGTCCGAAATGGAGGTCACGAAGAGTGAGTACGTGTGTACGTGAAAGTAGCATTTCTCTGCGGAGTAATGCACGGGAATGCCAAACGGAGTTACGGGAAGCACCATGTGCGCGTGCTCTACTCTATCGAACAGTGGCGAGGTGGATAGCGGCTTCACGACGAATAGGTCGCGCACTGCGCGGCAGATCGCTAGTAGACACTCGGCCCCATTTGAAAGCCGCGATCCACCTCGCCACTGGTCGATAGGGTAGGGCATGCGCACCTGGTGCTCTCCGTAACTCTGTGTGTCATTCCTGTCGCGGAGAAATGCTACTTTCACATACGCACGTTGTTCACTCTTAGTGACTTGCATTCCGGACCACTGTCGCTCACCTACTGAACTTTAGGGCGTGTTCAGACATGCTGCTCTACTCACATACACCATCTGGTGGGACCACTCGACACTACATGCCATTGGGCATTCTACAGGCAGGTCGGAGAAACAGAATAGTGTAGTCAGATACACATACCAATACTAGTAAAACAGAACAATTACAATTAAATTCCATAATGAATACGGAATCAGCAAGAAATTGGTCACAACAAAACAAAAGGATAAAGTCAAGATTAGTTTTAATACAAAGTGAATTAGATAAACAGACTGCTGATAACGAAGCATTAGAAAAGATGCTAAGCAAAATGTCCGATGAAGTAAAACGACTGCAAGATAAACTCGAACATAACTTATCTGAATGTGAAAGTGATTCCATGAGTTGTCCACCAAAAACAGAACGTCAAATCAAACCTTGATAGCGAGACGCAATCAACACATACTTGTGGAAGTAAACAAGAAAGAGGAGAAAGTGGAAGAGGAAGTAAATGAGAAAAAGAAATATGTTGAAGAGGAAAAAAATGAGGAAAATTTCTTAAATGCAATCGACAGTCAAATTACAGTAATTCGAACGAAACAGAAACCAACAATGAAGACAAGAGATTATTATAATGATGAGGAAGTTGAGCAGATGATGAAACAATATTATGGAGATGAACTGTATAAAATGCGTAACAATGGCCATGGATTGGTTTCTACACCTTGTGTTTCTTGTACAACGAAAAAATGTTTTTTCGCCTATAAGGCGAACTGAACTGAAGACACGTAATGTAGAAATGGAACATTTTAAGACGAAATCTGATGATAAGCTTTTGCCTAATGAATATTATGGAACTAATACATTAGGTAATTCATTTCTGATAATAAGTTTAATTGATATTAAACTTTTTGTGAATGAACGTGAAAATATTTATGGATGATTTTAAAGGAATTGTTACACTTTAAGGTATAATTAAATATTAATTATTTGGTTTGATTATAAGTAAGTATATCTTTCTCAAGAGAGGCAGGGAGTGATTAATACTTGACTATTAAGTTGTAAAATGACTTTACAGGAAACTCAAAGTTTTAGAACGAAATATTGTTCCACTGTGTTCAAGACATCTTTTAGAGAATATGAAAAAAAAGGACATTCTTTACATTTTATGATTTTATGTTTTAGAAGTTTTAAACAGGTATTGAACATAAATGTGAAAATACAATCTAGGATTTTGATTTACGTATTGATCTGTCAGTGAATATTATTTTGTATGGGACTAATGATAATTAAGCGTATTTGGATATATCTGTCTAAACGTAAGTTCAGTTTAAAAGTATAAATATCATTTAAAAGTTAGTTCGAATGGTAATATAAATCGATACCAATTGGCTTGTCGGAATTACTACAATGTCAACATCAATAAACATTTTGATGAATGTCTAACAGTAAGTATTTGATGAACTTGGTATTTGTCTTATAAGCAATATTGATCACGAATTCAAAGGATCGTGGTATTTCATCTCATAAAGTTAATTAATGAATTAGTTACCATAAAATAAAGATTATCCTTTGCTAAAGATTCGGTTGAGACAGATTTACACTTGGTCTGATTTTAAAGCACTTAACATTTTTTTTATATTTTAGTTATAAATGCTAAAATATGAAGGGACAATTTGCGCTTTTGAACGATGTTATTATTCAACATCGGACGAATATCGAATGGCGATCACTTTTGCCGATATGTTGTTATTGATGCCGATCGGTAACGATATTGATCTCTGAAAGGAATTTACTGTTTTAATACATGGAATTACTATACATATATTTTACAGTAGTTTTAGAACACATGTGAGCTTGTTCAAATTCTTTATTTACTCTATCACGCGTCTTATTTTCTCGTCTTCATTTATTGTTGAACATTTTCTCACTATTCTGCGACAGTATTCGAACCTGCAACTTTGTGTAATTTGTTTGGCGTTGTTTTCTCCACTGATGGATCCATCCATGCAGAATAATACCTTAATTATGCATATCATAACTCAGACATGGAATGTGGGGACCTTGGCAGTCTTTTCATTACGGAATGACTTCAAGCAGGAAGCACGTAGAAGTTTTATGCGTGCTATTTTTGTATAACATGTGCCATTTCTCCATTATATAGTTAGTTTGGATGAATTACAACACGTTTCTCATGTTTCAGGAATAGCTTTGAATGCCGAAATATCATACCACGCCAATGTACATGGGTGTTTATAGATCGACCAACCATGATCGGTATCGACGTTATTGGCCCAGTATACGCCCGATATCAGTCCGTTATCCTTGTACTACTAGGATGATGTTCTAGAAAGGTGATTTATTCTCGTAATACGCATTTTAAAGTCTAACTCTCGTATTTACTCCCATGTATTTAATATTATAAATACCTTTATAGCTTGGGGATTATTGGCACGTTTTCTTAGGCATGCGAATTCATTTTTTATGGCTCTCTGCCTTATATCCCTCTACTCTTCAATTGTCAAATGTTTATATGCGTTTAAATTTGGTATCAAAAATGCCCCAGTTAAGTGTCTGGATTCTCCAAATTCATGAGGAATTTCGACGCTTCACACTAGTTTCATTTGAACACCCTCATTTATCGGAGAATTCAAATGTGCAGAGTGAAACATTTGCCGTATTAAATTAAAGAAAAGATAAGAAGCTTTCTGACAATGTGCAGAAATTGAATCTCAATGTTTCATATGTTTTTCAAATACCAAACATGCTTAGTGTGTAGGAAAATCCATAAATCGAAAATTCCAATGCTTAATGTGTCGGAAAATCGACCATATATGCACTGCAGTAACACTACGTGCTGATTATCACATGCACACTACTCTATTTGTATTCAGTGGCATAAGTAAGGGGGATATGCGGGAGATATCTCCCCCCCCTGCACTCCATCAATATGAACTTCGAAAGAGAGTTTTTTTTCGAAAGAATAGAATTAAGTTATGTTTGGAAGCAAATAATTGTTAGTTTAAAAATAAAATTAATTTTAAGGACGGTAACAGCTCTATGACTTACGTTCGTCCTAATACAATTCTTTGTTTATTCTAAGTAGATGAACGATCATATTGTACATTCTGTGTTGTAGTTTCACAATTAGGTGAATGTAGTAAATAACCTTTAGGACAATCAGTAAAATAAAAATAAATTAAAAAAACTTGAAAAAGCAGTTGAAACGTTTAGACGACAGATTTCTGTGACAATCATATCGATAGTGCCGATAAAAAAGACGATTTCAAGCTAGTAATGAAACATATAGTAATTTCTTTTACCGAAATTGTCAACAAGGGTAGGCCAGAGAAAATTTTAAATATAAAATATTTCACCCTATGGTTGGGGAATTAGTTTGTACGAAGAGAAGAAATAACTTTAACAGACATTAGATATGAATAAAGAAATAAAAATTTCACAAGACTGGGAAAGTTTGGTGTTAGTCTAAGATAAAGGGCAATGTAAGATCTAATATGACATTTCAGGTCATAAGAGGAGGGGATGTACTTTTGACAAACTTTTTTTGTATGGAGCATGTTACTAACTTTTGACTTCGGCTTGTCACGATTATGTTAGTGCAATGCTAATTACAATTGACTCGAACCCGCCATTTAGAGCACGCTGGTCTAACAGAGCACATGACTATCGCGTTTGGCTATAAGGAGAGAAGAGTCTAACCATTAAAATCAAATGATTGAAATCTGTAATCAAATTTCAGTTAAGGAATTTGCTGCCTGAATATGCAGACATTTTTCTGAATTATCGGATGAAACTCTAAATATGACTAATTAGGCCGGGATCTAAGGGGTGTTGAGCATGCATGGAAAGCCTAACGCAATTTTATTTCTGATTATTATTATCGGCACTATAGTGATAGTGAAAACCGATGTCGTCTCCCCCCAGCGTGGTCGACAACCTGGGTGAGGGGGAAAGCGGTGGGGGCACAGTTTACTAAAACACTCTAAACTTGAGAACTATTTAAGATGGAGAATTGGGGAAAAAACGCCTTGCCCTCACAAACTTAACGGCTATAATCATATTTATAGAAATAGGAATATATGGTAAAAGCACATTAAAGGTAATTTTGAAAGGGGTCACTACAACAGGAGCATAAGGGTGCAGAAATTAATGTACGAGGCATGCCGAAGACTGCAACTCAAGATTTTTCTCAAGAAAAGCGCTGAGAATAGTATTTCACAAGTTAAACTTCACATATTGTCCTTACAACAAGTTGTAGTAGGAGCTAAAGAAGATGTTTCAGCCATTTATGATATTATTGAAGAAGATGGGATCCCTTTCTTCATTGCGTTAAAGAATTCCTGAAAGATAAATCATCTTTGAACGAAACTTTCAAATACTGGTGTAACTATTGTGATATGGTTGGAATTCTGTTAGACTGTGTCAGAGCAGAAAGAAATGGTAACTGGGATTTACATTTACGAGCTGTAACAAAAATGGTGTCTTACCTTTTCCTCTTCAGTCACGTTAACTACGTAAGAGGATGTATTTTTTATCCTGAAGATATGGCCCGTTTACCTCAAGAATTAAAGTATGCGTTCAAACAAGGGCATTTTTCAGTGAAGAGGAAAACAGGAAAATTTAACAACGTTGCCACGGATCACGCTTGGAAACATTCCTTGATTCGCTTTTCCAAGGTACAGGGGGATCTTATTGTAATTACATCAAATGAAAGTGCAAAGCAAAAATAGTGTTTATTGCACCATTTCAAATCTGGCATTTGTCAATCTCTACATGATTTTTGCTACGCATTTCAGGACCCAACTGGAGACGTTGAAGAATTTGATCACAAGGAATGGAGTAATAAAAGGGTGGAAAGAGATGAAAGTGATGTTCAGCTTATTATTAAATTTGTAAATGACCATGACAACCCTTTTGGAAACTCTACAACCGAGTTGAGAAACATTGTGAGCGAGGTTATTGATGATTTTCTCTATTATGGTTCAAATTTGTACTATCAGTTAAATTAGGCATACCTTCACACCTTTGTCTTGCATTGTTAATATCATTAGAACTCCACATCTCTTTTTTGACAATGTAATCTCTCTTCATTCAGTCCCATACCATTATAATCATCAACCTGACTTCCTTGCCAAACGCCATCATATCGTGCATTATCACCATTTTACTGTAAAACTATTAGCATTTCTCTAGTATGTGACCCATGTGTGTAGCAACACATTCCTCTAAAAAGCATACCTGGTTTCTCATTTGTTCTTTATAACTTGAGATGACACCTTTATTACCTGAGTCAAACTTGGTTCTACTATGAAATCTCCTAAAATTGTCACTATTTCGTTCATCAAATCTGTGATTAATATTTTCATCTCTTTTCTACCTTTGATTTCCTTGGTAATTAGTGATTCTCCTAGACACATCTTGTTTAGCATCATTACCTTTTGAACTATTTTCATTACGTCTATCTATTCTCTTTCTAGATGCAACAAATGTATCATATTTTTTCACACTTCTCCAAAGTTCCTCAAACGTACTGCAATTTGAAAATAAAAGATCACATTGCAGTCGACCAGGCAGCATGTTTACTATTATCTTGTACAATTCCTTATTTGAGATATTCTCATCTATAGTTGTGAATTTAGTCACAAATTCCTTACCCTTTTCACTGTAATTACAAACATTTTGCCAATCTATTCTTAGGTTTTTAAGTTCGTTTTTCTTCACCCTAACTTTCCCTTGGTTACCGTAAATATCCAGAAACTACCAACAGAAATCTGAGTATGTTCTTATTTTACTCCGATTTAGCCACAATATGCACTGAGCAGGTCCTATCACAGCTCTTTTTAATGCAGACATAATGTCATTATTAGTTAACCCCATACAAGAAACGTAGGTTATCAGCCTCTCTAAATATGTAGTAGGGCTTTCACAACTAATATCACCTGACCATTGCGGCAGGTTATCTCAATCATTTAGTGATGGATTTCTAGTTGTTGGTTTACTTAATCTAGTTACTAAATTATCAATGAATTTTCTTTTGTGCAAGCGACTATTACTAGAAATAGATTCATTGCTATCATCTGAAAAATATGGGTTACTTTCATCATGTGATTATTGCACATATTCACGGGTTCTATGTGTCTTTTGACTTTCATTTTTACTATTACAATTTTTTTTTGAAATGGCTCTTTTGTGACTGTATCACCTGATACACCATATACTGATAAATACCTCAAATTGTTCTCCAATCTGTTTTTCAGTTTCCATTAGCTTGCTGATCCCTACACTTGTTTATGTCGCATACAACAGTCTATTAACAAATTAGCTTGTTCTTCATTCTAACCTGATTGTCTTTACACAGTTTTTCAATGTCTTTAATTACATTCAGTATCTCCTGTATTTTGTTTTTAATTAATGACTCATGATCAGCAAATAGCATCCTCTGACTATTGAGAATATCCTCTCTATTTGAGTCACAAACTGCCTTAATCTCAGTTCGACTCTGTACATTGTTTTGGGTATGAGATATCGCTACCGTCTCCTTGTGCATTTTAGAACACAAACTAATGACATTATCATTATCATACCTAGCCTCATCTTAAATTACTGCATCAGATATGCCTTGTTCAACCGTAACTTGTTCAGCCCCTTTTACATTTCCACGCTTATTACGTTTGTTACCTTTATTAAAACGAGAAGTATTACTATCCCCTATCGAAGGACTACGTTCATAATCTGAAAGTAAATATTTGTTTTGCTCCATATTCTCTCAATTTATGTCTTTCAGTACAAACAACAAATAAACTTTTCATATATTAATGTGCCCCACGTTGGGCGCCAATTTAAATATGTTACGTACTTTTCTATGAATACGAAGATTAACTAGGCTAATCTTATATAATGCGGTAGAGACTTTCAAAAGTATATAAGATTAATGCATTGATCTCACGTACCTTACGCAACATACTTAAAGTAGTGCAAACTTAGCCATAATACTATATGTTTGCCTATATTACTTTTTTTCCTCACAACAAAGAAAACTACATTTTCGTTTACTCAAATCGAGAAGCTTTGATAGTGTTAACTTATTTATTCCCCTAGTTTTACCTTTAAACATCAACAAAATTCTTTCAAATTTAATTTGGTGCATCAATATCTTCTCTACAGTAAATTACTAATTTCATTAACGTTTATGTTGACACTTTGTTTAAATTGATTTTCTAACATTTATTAGTCATTACCTCTTCCTATCGGGGGCGCGAATCTTTGTTCATACCCATAGCGAAATCGTTATGTGAGTTGGCATTATTTAATTATATTATTAATGTTATACAGTTTAACAGTCTATCGTTAATATTAGTTGCTGTTTTATAGTCAGTTCTTTATCAGTTGCTAGAGTTTCTGTCCGCCATAGTCATCAGTCTCTTAATATATTCTAGTCGCAGTCACTATTTTGTTGTTCTCACTTCCAATTTTGAATTTAGTGTAGATTAACTATTATATGAAGCACTATATAACTGTTCTGTATAATTTTCTTGATATGGAGTCCGAAAAGCTTGTAAAATTTGGAAATTTTAACACAAATAATTTCAGCAGTTTTTCTCTCTAAGCTGCCATGTTGCCAGGTCAGAGGATTTTCTAACATAAACTTTTAGTTCTGATTTTATTTTTCATGTTTTTTTTTTCATTCTCTCTCTCCTCTTTTTCTACAGTGCAAACCACATTTGTTTTTGGCTATATCTTGTTCTCATATTCTCCATATAACATTACTTTGCATAGCTCGAACCACAAAGTTTATGACCCAAAACTGTTTAAACAGAATAACATTAGAAACACATACAAAGCACAAAATAACTTGTTCACTTCATTTCCACAAGCTATTTCCCCTACATGGTCTACAATTACAGAAACAAACAACAAAAGATATATTTTTTTATGTAGTTGTGTTGTATAACTGAGAAGGATGTGATTTTCTAAATTTCGTCTCCCTTGAGAAATTCCTATCTGCGCTACTCTTTATATTCCATACAAAAAGGGAGCTTCTACTACTGTGTAAAGCTGTTCTATCAGTTTCATAATCTCTCCGCTGACAACATTTTCAGCATCTAAAACAAAGGCTAAACATACCAATCTCTTCAACACCAGAAGACACATAAGAAACTTTTATGATTTTTCGTTCAATAAACTTCACTTAAATAATAAAAAAATCAAACAGCATTTTATCATGGAAAATTAATTGGGTTTCAGGACAGAAATGAAATTTTTGGGGACAATAACATTTTTAAATTTACATAATTATATAACAGTAATTTGGTCAGCAAACTCTATAATAAATTCTTCGTTGTTTTCACCCCTAGCACAGGTTTTTATTCATTGTCTTTACTGTAGCGTTTCTTTATGAGGAAGTACAGTACAGGTAAATGACCTTCATGATATCAGCAAAATTTTACGTGAGAACGATAATTTAAAAAGGAATTTTCGCACTATAGAATTATTTTAATATAACACAATCTTAAAATTGCTTCCCATATAGTTCATTTCCTATATATTACTCGATTCCGCTGTTGCACATTTAGTTTTCTGGCTAACACGAATCGTCCAAACTGCCTATTAAATACTTTACATGACATTGAAACATCATTCTCTTGCCATTGTAGCACGACAAAAAATCGGTAGAGAGCGCGGTGGAAATCCAACATCTCTAGGCTATATTTTTGCTAAACTTCCACCTTTTTTGTTCGTTTCTAACCAAAGAAAAGAAAAGAAAAAAGGAATAAAAAATAGGAAGTTCCATGCACTTTGCCTCCGCCTACAAAGCACCTTGCATTTCGCTGCTAGCCGTAAGGTAAATAACTGTGAAAGCAAGATTTTGTGGTCCAATGAATTTTCAGTAGGAAGTGAAACACACAAAACAAGCAAAAAAAATCTTAATTTTTGTGGTGTTTGCTTGATATCCGGTGATGTGTAACGTACTTCTTAGTTTTTTTTCTCTTGTCCACTGAGTGATCAACCAACTAAGTCTTTCTCGGAAAGGTCATACAACATGTATTTGTTTCATCTCGTTTGTGTTCAATAACTTTCGTCGTCTGTCTTCCTAATTTAACATCCAAATATTACGAAAGTATTGTCAATATTTTTGAGGCAATATGAGTCATTGTCATGATTTGTTTAACTTCATTATCATTACAATTGGTGTTCCATCAAAATCCCAGATCTTTCAAGGCCCTTTCTTCTCATCTTGATTTTACACTTTCCCTTTTCGGCTTAACGTAAAAATTTATATTCGTTTCTTAATTTTTCTCCTTTGTACATATCTTCAACTGCATCCTAGGATATGCAGTATCTATATTAATTATATAGATGTGAACAATTTACATCTATTGTTGTAAATCTGCAACATTGGATCTTTTAAATTATATTGTTTTGATATAATGATGGTCGGTTTTATGATTATCTAAATTGAAATTCGCACACTTTCGACAATATTATTTTCCAAGAGAATTATTCATTTTACATGATTTTACTCAGCGCACGAATACTAACAGATATTACCGCCAGAACTATTTGTAAGCAAAAGACTGTGAATAAAAGATATTTCGATTCTATAAAATTAACAAATAATTTGAATGCTTTTAAGAATAATTATCATTAAAACTATATCTTGTATCTATAAATCTGTATGTTTGGAACTAGTTTTATCAGCGGAAACCGAAGCACGCCCCCGAGAGAGGGATATAAAAGGAGACGTAAATCACTTATTTTTTAATTCCGGCCCAAACAGTTAGCACGTCCTCAGATAGGTGTGCTTAACCAATAAAAGGTTACTTCTATTCCTTTTGTTTTGTTCCTTGTGCTTCCTGTTCTATACATAATCCCTTACACACACGGGGTACGTCGTAAGATCAGACATCTCCATTACGTGCATGTACAGTATACAGTGTTTCTATTTTGTTTGGGTTATCATTTCCAATTAATCTAAATTTTGCCTTTCAGCTTAAAATCCCAAATCCACCTTAACCGAAGTAATTAAATACAGAATAATCTGGGGGTACTCGGGGATGTTACAATGGGAGCCACATTTATGCTTCGTGCAACACAATACTGCATACAAAATATTTAATGAACGTTTTCTTCAACTGTTTCTTCATCGGACCTTTAGAAAATCTTCTGTGTCAATGTTTCTGTTACCGTTGCTGTTCTCATCTTTATTACTTTTTCACACTTAATATTTTCACTGGCAATACTACCCAGATATTTGGATGTCTTTCATTTTTTTCTATTCCGATGTTGATGTTCACAGTCGTTTTATTAACGACCATACCTTTCGTATTCCTTATTTTTCTCTCCATTTCATGTTGCTTGCAGCGTCTTGTTGGATGTTTTAAAACATCTTGTTAAGCGATGTTTCATTCTTGGCTATATCATACGTAAGTTTGATCAACTTGATTTCCCGTTCTCCAACTCTTTCCTACATATTGAAGCATCTATTATAAGCTCCTTCGGATATTTAAAGTCGGTGTGTGGCATCACTCCTGTCTCATTCCTTTATCAATGTCAGTAAGTTCTGTTTGGTGCCGTCCGTCTGCAAACTTCCCTCCCTTATTGTAATTTAAATAAATAAAGATTATTTAACCCTTTTAAGGCCTGTTAAAACCACAAGTCGTTAAACTTTACTCTGTCTGATGGAGAAGAATAATGGTAAGCTTACGGGTCAGATTATTATATTTTGTTAAAGGTAATACAGCAGCATTCTCCTGATATAACTGAGAAAAGCAGGAAAGATCCTTATGAAGACTGTCAATCAGATGCTCTGAATTAGATACCTCTAGATTACAACGTGAGAAAACTTCAGGAGATACATCATTTTTATATTTTATTTTCTGTTATATATCTTCTTAAACCAGTTTCTCGAGAAATTCGGATGCCGAAGTTTACGATGTGCTCAATGCGTTGAAAATTAAACGTCTCTCTCTCTCTCTCTCTCTCTCTCTCTCTCTCTCTTTTTTTTTTTTTTAATTTTCCTCCAGAAGAGCTACCGAAAGATTATGTTGTTTTACATTTTGACTACATAAATAATAACAATCTTGAAATTAAGATTTCGTATCAATGGACAAAGCATTAAGTTGTAATTTCAGTCTACTTGCGCACAAATTACACAACATTGTGATGTATAAAATGGGGCGTAATAAAGATCAGACAGTTTGTGGTGAGCAGAATATATCGATATCAAAGATACAAGATACTAAATATTTCTGTATATTGAAGTAATAATCTGATTGTTGGACTCTAATTACTTAATATATTGCCTTACAACAGTGTCACAATACCAAATACTGTACAAATATTATTACCTTGTCTGATTTTACATAATTCACTTTTGCCCGAGATCTTAAAATTTTATTTTCTTAGTACAAAAATCTCTATTAAGGTTAATGTAAAGCAACGATCTCCAACAAAAGGTGGCAGCACTACCTCTGTATATGTCTAATGTATTATTATCGTTGCACGAAAATTCAATACTGCTCCTACAATTAAAGCCTAAGGAGTTCTAACTTTCAGGCGAAAAAGTTCATAACGAATTTAAGAGTTCGATCAATGCGCATTTTTTTCTTTTTTATTCATTGTTGAAAGAGCTTCATTGTTATGGGTTTGATATTCACAACAACAATCAGCGACTTCAACAATGCACAAAAATAAAATTAAAAATCGGCATTGATCGAACACTCGAATTGGTTATGAACTTTCTTCCCTGAAAGGAAGAACCCCCCTAGGCTTGAATTTATAGCAGCAACACTGAAATTTCGCGAAATGACAAAAATATATTAGACATACGTATACGATGGTAGTGCTTCTATTTTTGTTGGAGATCATTTCTTTACATTAGCCTTAAACAATAGAAACAGTTATAACAGTTACAAAGTTCTTCGTTGTAAAACCATGTTCTTTTTTATGTTCTCTTTTGTAGTTAACAGTGCGTTCATCGAAATATAACTATTACGTTGTTTCTATGTTTAACATAGACAATGAGCATATGTACGTTTAATGTATAAAAAGTTCATTGAAATTTACTTGCGCGAAGAATAGACACCTGTAATCCAAATTAGGCAAGCTCTTGAAAAAAATGTAAAGCTACCACATTTATCTGTTTATCTTACCACAAGAAAAGCAGATTCATCTTACATCTGATATTTTGACCATAGTTTTTATAGCAAAAACTTGTTTCCTCAGTATATTGCACCCTTTCAAAGTTTGACGGCTCTATAAGTTTTATAATTCACTGTTTTTGAACTGAACGCCCTACTTAAGCAAACATTCCAGAATGTAATTGCAGGGGCTCATCATTTCTGTAAAAAATATTACGTTCTAAAGTTGATTATTTCGAGATTGAGAATAAAATTATTGAGTATTGAGAAATTGAAGTTGTACACAAATAAAATTATTTATTTTTTGTGACCATTATACAGCTAGAGGAATCTGAAATTGCTGTTTAACCAGTTTCTTTAATGATCTACCCTAAAAAAACTATATAACAAATTGTAGGGATGCACGAAACTAATAAATAGTTTAAATATGCGATATTATCTTTTATCGTTCTGAGAAGAATGAAGATAAATACAATGTGTTAAATGTTGATTTCGATATTTAATTGTTTTGTTATAGTTATTTCCAATGACCTTGCGAAAATTAAATAATTATTGTGGTTATTTATGATTGCAGGCTTGAAATATGTTAATTGAGTAATTAGAAGTTTGGAACTTCTATGGATAGAGTGAAACGAAATGATTAAATTCTATTTATTTCTAAATGGCATACGTTTCCTTTTCTTCTGTAGATACTGTTGTTATTTACTGTTATATCTCATTTGAAGTGAACTTAGCTCTCGTAAAGGGTCTGCACCAAATGTGATCATGGATTGCAGATATTGGTATTTGATTTAGTTGCGTTCCGCTGCTTAATTATTGAAACTAATCTAATCAGAGTAAAACAACTTTCACATATTTAGTTACAGTTAGATCACTTTTATCGGTTTAGTTTAATCCGGACCCAGGTTAGAACCTTACAATATTTTGGCGCAGGGTGCATGAATACAAAGCTACGGGAATTGATAGATTAAAAGGAAAACCTTTAATCTGGAAAGAAAGGCCATTATACAGGGAAAACGTTTAGCAACGTACCGCAGCGCTTGTCGGCCGAGCTCGCGCTTATCTCCCCTATTCCCGCCTGTTATTCATTCCGTAGCTCTCCCATCACTGCACGCTGAATGATTTATTGCTGAATAGATTGTGTATTTCTTTACATAAATTTTACATGCACTAATAATAAAGGTCGTTCTTCAACATGTCCGGCACGCTCATGTGTTCAAATATATGAATTAAGCTGATTTATAATTATAAATTAACATGTGGCCTAAGGTTGTCGAAGACCCACGGGGCGATTGGCGGCCGGGGAATGGTGAATTAAGTGCAAAACCCGACCGAAAAGTGCTGCGTTGCTTTGCTAAACGTATTCTCTCTATTACTTATTGAGATTGGTTTAGATGCATAGATATTTTTAATGTATTTTTAAAAAAGTTGGATCTGAGGTTGCGAATATACATGTGTATATTGTGTAGTTGTCGATACGGGATATAAATATATAGTGTGTAATTACGTTTGGAGCATAATTAGCAAGAATAGTATTTAATGGGAAATTCCTGAGTATATAAATAAAGGTTGAAATTGTACTTACGTGTTTTCAAGGTGATACGTTGTTATTTATTGCTCATAGGCATATACTGTCATATCCTCTGTAAAGGACCTTAAGTTCTTTAAGTGTTAAATAATCGGCTATACTATATCAATGACTGCACGAGTTTATATGTGTAGTAATAGCACCTACACATAATTTAAGTAACCTATTGATCACCACTAGTAGGCAAATCCTACTTACCCTACAATTCCATAGAGCAACTAGAAGATTCACGGTACGGTAATTCACAAATGAAACAGTGTTAATTAAATGTCAATATGAAGCAGTAACAAACAGTGAGAAAACAGTATCTAAGCATATTTCATCAGCCACTTTTAATTTAAGTTTTGTATACAATGGTGGTTGAGTAAGCCAAAATGATTTCCGCTAGGTCAATAATCACTGAGAGACGCTTGGAAGATTATAATTGGTTACAGTATAAAACTAAAGGTATGTTTCCTGTCTTTAACACCGAGAATTACCAATAATGGCGAAATTAGTTATTGTTGTACTTTATATGTAGAAGTTCCATCACAATGAATACGCTTTATTGAGAAATCCTATTCTTTTCAGTGTTGCTTGAAGTTAAAGATTTCATTGAGAACGAACTGTGGTACAAAGCTTAAAAAAAAACTACCAAAAATATTTATTTTTTAATGGTTAATGTAAAGCAACGATCTCCAACAAAAGATGGCAGCACTAACTCCGTATATGTCTAATGTATTTTTATCGTTGCACGAAATTTCAATGCTGCTCCAACAAATTCAACGCTAGAGAGTTCTAACTTTCAGGGAAGAAAGTTCATAACCAGATCAAGCGTTTCATCAATGCCGATTATTATTCCTTTTGTTTATTGCTCAAAGAGCTTCATTGTTATAGGTTTTGATATTCACAACAACAACAAGCGATTTCAACAATGAAAAAAAAAACGAAAATTATAAATCGGCATTGATCGATCTCTTCAATTGGTTATGAACTTTCTTCCCTAAAAGTTAGAACTCTCTAGGCTTGAATTTGTATGAGGAGTATTGAAATTAAAAGCTTTTTTCTTTGGATAATGTTATCTCTACAAATTATAGAAAATGAATCCTCGAAGTTTCAAAGACTAATAACTGTATACTGTTTAGTACAAATACGAATTGCAAAACCTTCTTTTCCTGGGAGCTATAGAGTAGTAAAAACTTCGAGTTAAATATTTCGAATCGAAGTATCTGTTAAGTTTGTCTTAAAATACGTAGCACCAAAAATTTAAACTAAAGTTGCTGATAGTTTTAATTAACCCTCCATCGGTAAGATAATATTCCAGAACATAAATGGTAAGATTGGATAGGATCCAACCCAGCTTAAGTTTCTCTCATTTATCAGTAGAAAAAAATGCGTTTAATTGTAAAGACGAACTTATTAACACGTATTAGCTCCTCTGGACATTTTTACACTCATTCTGTTACAGAATCATACAAATAGAGACTTGATTTCTGTGTTTTATGTTAGTGTCCTTTGGAATAGTTTAATCTCTTTTGAAAATTTGGAAAGCAGCAGCTTATCAGGCCATGTTGTTCCACGATCTTTATTCAGTTCGAAATTAATTTCAGCATCGTCATCAACATCATCTTCTTCTCCTTACTCAGAATATCTGCATCTACCAACTTAAAAAAAACCCTGAGCCTAACAAGGTAAAACTTCCACAGAATAGTAACTTTCAGATAAAATCTTGTTCTCGTCCTCTTGGACATTTTCATTCATATTGCGTCACTTTCGACATCTGGCACTTCCTCCTACCTTTGTTATACGGCTGTTATTTCGTCAGAAGTAGAAACCAAATTATTGAAAGCCATAGAAAGAAAACGATAGAAATTATAATAAAAAAAGAGACGTAAATGGTAAGGTTGAGTCGGATCCGACACAGAATTAACTACAGCAAATAGATATGGACTCTGAACGAAACCAGCGCTTCTTTGTGAATGAGGGGAAGGTTACCTGACGCGACGCACTTTGGAGGATTGGTAGATAGCTAAATGCAAGCAAAGAAATATTGCTCGGATCGGATCTGACCCACCCTTCGAAGGTTAAGAAACAAAAGTTGTGTATATACAACAAATTCCATACTAGTATTGTCTAGTTTGCTTACAACAGGCTTTAAGTTGGTCGGTTCATTGAGTTGATTCACTGTTAGGAGAAAATTACACCTCAAGTTTTACGCTTTCCTGTTTGACATTTCTAGAACTTGGTAACTTTGTGTAAAAATATATCAAAGTTCGAGATGGTCGGGTGGAGGCAAACGGTCCATTTGATATGGAATTTTCCTAACAACCCTTTGCTTTAGTTCAACAAACCCTCTAATCTACTTGCATACTACAGAAGTTCTGGATATAAGATGCGAGTAAAATAACATAGAACACAAATCAAAAGGAAGTATCAGCAAGGATAAAACAGAGAGAGAAATCATTCTGGTTTCTATTAGAAAGAGAATGTTATAGGTACACCATTTTAATTATGAAAACAGAGAAATACTGGAATTCCTATATCTTAAAATGTCCTTATTCTAGAATTTCCTATATGTCAAAGGAAGTAGATTTGATGGAGTAGAAAGACAAAAGGAGGAAGCAAATTCTGGCTGACTCACTGAACATTAAAGTGAAAAAGAAAATTTGCAACTGAGACAAAAGTTTAATGATTCGTGCAAACAGAAAAAGAAATAATTACAACGAATGTGACCAAGAAGTTGAAGCTGAAGCACTGACTCGGAAATTCATCACCCTTCATGCTTCGAACGGAAGTCGAAAGCAAGACCCTGACCTAATCAGTCAACAGCACGGTTTGCATTTCTTTATAAATCTTATTATTTATTCTTACAACTAAACCTTATAAATACGCGTATATTGACGGAATAACGAAAGTATGACAAAGTAGATGTCAAATGCGACTTGGTTCTGGTGCCAGGTTAGGTTCGAATACTTTTAATAAATATCCTCATCACTTTTCCATGCCATTTACCATATTTTCATGTTATGAACGCTGAAATATTGTTCTTTTCGTTGATTAACGGAACTATATGTTTTAACACTGGAAATCTCTACGTTTTCACAGTGATATTTACGAATTGTCTATACAACTGCTGTGTGACGTCACTCCCATCCTGCGTGGTGCGCGTTGCATTGTATAAATAGTTTAGATCTTTCAAATTACATTAATGGTTTCGTGATCTGAATGACAGTTTGCACACTTTTAGTAATATTGTTTCTCAAAAGCATTACTTATTTTACATGCAGAATATTACCTTATGTACAAAGAATTTGTTTACGCAAAGCAAGTATATTTAAAACTTTTGAACTAAATCTTTATTATAGACATCATGACAATCAAATTAACATGTGTATGGAAATTTCATTTGGCACACGAATATGAATGAAGTTTACCGCTATAACTATTTATAAGCAAAAAGACTAAATATAAAAGATATTAACTTCCATAAAATAAAATAAATATTTTGTGTAATTTTAGCTACAATAATCCATTTGAATATTTGTTGTATCAATAACTTTTAAGGTACGGGTCTCGCGACTCCCCACATGAACATGTAATACAATATTCGTTTTACCTTTGCTTTGGTCGTAATTCTGAACCAATAATTTTAGCCTTTCAGCAATTTTAAATTCTACGCCATAGCCGGAGGAATAAATATAGGATAATCTGGGGTACTAAGGGACATTACATATATCTGGCGCCCAGCTTTCGGGCTCGATATTCAAGTAGATTTTTGACCAGAATTCCAGTTCTGGAAAAGTGCCAGTTCCAGGAATATTCAAGTTCCAGAAGGATTTTGATTTGATTCTCAAGCTAATCTGATGTCCAGAGCGACGAAAATAGACATGTGAGTTCCGAGAGAGTACCTAGATCAGGGGCGTTGGGTGACGTAAAGAAGAATATACAACAGAGCGAGAAAAATATGGAAAGTAACGCCAAAGAAATAAATCGGATAAAACACAAAGTTGGAAATCTTCAACCAGAGACTCTACAACAACACCCGAAGGAGTACTGCAAGAAAGTGGTGATCAAAGGAATATCGGAGCAGGATAATACCAGAAAGGTAGATGAACAAGAAAATCTCCCTAAGACTAATCGTATCCCAGATCGACTCAGTGAATCAGACACATCGACATTATGTTTCCAGAGAAGAAGCACAAGACAGAGTTTGTCCAAAGTATAATAAATAAGCTAAGAAGTCTAAAATAGCCCGAGAGGCCGGAATAAAGGACATCAGTCAGGTTCCGAGGTCAGTCTAGAAATACTACAAAGAACCTTGAAGAACAGACCCATTATTTCAAGACCCTAGGTATTGGAAAAGAGGATTGTTTGTATACTTTAGGAAGAGCGATGATTGGCAGCGCTGAAGGGTGGTTCCCTTGGTAAAGAACCAAATTAGTAGTTATCAAGACTTCTGCTACAAATTTATTAGGAAATACACCAGTAGAGCAAGCATAGAGAGCAAGAAAAGGATCATAAGACATGCAAGCACTGACTGGCAGAAGTGTAAAGTCTTGAACAAGAAGTAGCCCAGTTCATTACTAAATTAACTCGTGTTGACCCAGATACGAGTACAGACGAAGAACTATTCTAAGAATCTATAAACATACTTCCCTATGAATTACAAAAGCTTATTAGCGTGTACTACTCCACAACTGAAGGCTTACTGGAGTTTCTGGAAAAATAGGATAGCATCAGAACCAAAATGAAGAATAGTAATAAAGTCAGTAATTCCAGTAATCAAAATAGCGGAGAGCAGTAATCGAAGCTGAAATACAAGAAAGGAGACAAATGGTATAACAAGAACAACGGCAACCAGAAAGCATATGGATACAATAACACACCGAGGACATATGGAAACTAAGAGAGGAAGAGAAGAAATAACTTCAATGTGACTATGAATATCTGCATTGAACAAACAGAAGACACCATCCTATCCAAAGGTAAGCAGAATGGTCCAACAAACAACAACTCGTCTAAAACCGTACCAGACAACTCAGTTACTGGGAACAGATGAGTCACTAGATTATCACTCAGTTACTGGGAACAGATGGGTCCCTTAATACTTAACATGAGATTATTGTCCTATTAAAGCTAGCTATCCTGAGGGAAGATTGATTCCTTAGCTATTCTATACCAATCTTATTCTGCAAATCAGAAAATGCAAAAAATAATTTAAACGTAAGAAAACTGTTAAAATATTGTTATAGTTTTTATCGGTGTGATTTGCAGTAAATAGTTGAATCACCTACAGTCACTGGCATGCCTTTATAGCTACTATATAGCATCGTACTAACTTAGTTACCATTACCGCCATTGTTTTACAAGGAGAAAATTTTGTTACACAAAATAATGAACATGGTATTAATATATTTATCAAAGAGCTTATGCTTGCCCTCTTAAACTATTTGCTATTAACCTTTTTCGAAATAATTTGTCTTTGCCGTATTTTCTGCCAACTTTTGCACTAACTCACATTCGGTTGATGACATTCAAGAATAACAGCTAAGATAACATTTATAAATGGTAGAAGTAGCACCGTTACTTAGTGCCATCACGAGTTACTTGCTTAAAGATTTTGATGAGAAGTAGGAATTCCAACTACCGTTCGTTTTATTTATTATCACAGAAGAGGAATAAACTCATTTTAACATTTTGTTTGGTAAAAATCTTCACTGCACTGTGCTACAATATGTTTCCAACAGCATATTATGTTCACTAACACTACTATACAGCACAACCCGTGACCTTATAACGTAGTCACAAATTTCTGATCAGCTTTCACTGAAAAAATCTATTATTAATTTATTGGCGGAAATTGGTAATCTATTTGCCAAGTCACAAAATATTTTATTTTACGTGTATGTTTTGTAACATTATCCAGAAAATTGGGAAATAATATACATTAAACGTAATAGGGTGTGTTACTTAGCCCGAACTGGGCTATAGTTTTCTTGTAATAATAACTATGATACAGACTCAACCCGTGCTAAGTCCGTTCCGTACTAGGTTCGTTGAAACTTTACACATCTAACTTTCACAACAAAGCAGCAGTACGGCAGCAACTTTGCTATAGCTATGGGAGAAAGAATGCAAAAGATAGTGACAGAGGACATTATTGAAGATACTATCTCGGCATTCACCTGGAGAAACTGAAGTTATTCGCCAACTTACGTCGTCTCGCTACACTAGTGCTTCTCCAAAATCAGCAAACGTAACCACTGAACCACAATCCTAATTGGCTCATATTCAGAGTGAAAGAGGGGAATGGAGTAGTCAGTGCCTTTATTCGAGGTACTACCCCAATATTCGTTGGTAAATGGTAAGATAGGAAAATCCCTTAAAGTACCTCAATCAGAATATCACCTGTGAGAAAGCTTTAAATTTGAGGTCTCCTGTCTTTCTCGATTCGTGACCTGGACGTGGCCGAGAGGTTAGTCCGTCCACTTTGTGTGCACGTGGTCACGGGTTCAAATCATACCGGATCCTTTGAGCGGGGGAGTTCGGAGTCCACTTTGACAAAAACTGTAGGTCCCGTCCTTACAAACTCAGTAGCTCTTTTAGGACGTTAATAGCAATTTCACTCATTCATGATTCGTACTGACCGACCTTTGCACCTGATCACGCGGACTCGAATATTGGTAATCAGATCCTTTGAATCGAATGCGATTGTATGCTAGAGTCTGGAGAGAATAACATTTAATTAGTGGGGAAAACCTTAAAATAGAAAAAGCTAAAAATTTCGGTGTATGAAAATATTAGGACAATTCGTATAACGCTGCGAGAGAATTATTTCCGTCATGAGAATAAAATAAATAATTAAAAAACTTTTTTAAGACATACTTCTCTCGAACAATTAATTCATACTGAAAAGGAAAAAAAAATGTTTAGTCATGACTAAAAAGAAAAGCATGGGGCGCGCTCTCATATCAAGTCAGTTTATAAATTCTTGAATTGGCGCACCTCATGTCTTGGTCATGCATAAACAAAGTTATTTTTTAATTTTTTAGCACGAATTGTAAAAAGTTTTTAATTTTTTTTTTTCGAGTAATTTCGGTATTCAGATACTTTTCCTCAAGCTAAGCTTTTGTGACCCAAATTCTAAAGAGTTTTCCAATCAGTAAAACGGAACATCGTTGCAGGCTAGTATTTAATTTAAGATAAAGAAGTCCATATTAAAAAAAAAACGTTATTAAAATATATAAACATATAGAAATATTATGAAAGTAACAATGGAATATTGTATTATCACCCGACTTACGTCGCTGTGCAAAATTTCATCATTTTATGACGTCGAGAAATGAGCTAAATTAGCGTTGCAAGATTTGAGGACACCACGAATCATTAGCTACGTTAACTTGTTTCCCCACGTTTGAAGTGTACTCGGAAAAGAATGCCAAATTTTTGTACTAGTTTTGTACCATTTTGTACCACCAATACAAAGTTTTGCACCACGTCCATTAGCCAGTAATTAACGGGTAAAGCACGAAGACGAAGAATTTCTTTGACCCTTTCTTGGAATTTTGTTATTCACTGTGTCTTTTATTTTCCCTATATTACTTCGAGCCTTTTTAACTTTTAATCATTTATGGTGCCTTTTGCAAAACGGAAAGTTGGGTTTCCTTTATCATAGGGTTGCGGCTATAAATTCAATGTAGCTTTTAAATGACGTAAATTCGTTTTATTTCTTCTGAATTTGCTTCTTTCCTTTAGATAACAATGACAAAGCTAGTATGTGGTAAGAGTAATTTAAGAGCAAGCAGTCGAACATTGCCTAATTTGACTCTGTCTCGTGAAAAACTAGGAATACCGTAATTGGGGTAGCTGGCTACGGAGTCCGAACTGTCTTGCCTCCGACTGCCGATTCGAAGTATGTGACTAACGTTTTGACCCCATGTAAATTTATAAAACAAATGCGTAGTCTACATTCCTTTGACAGCGGAACTAAGAGTCTTCCAATTTCCTATCCATGTTGTCATGCACTTTTGCTGACTTTTTTCTCTCTTACACTAGATATTCAGAAATTCTATACATGTTTAGAGTAGTCATTGAATTAATAAGGGGCGTTGCAAAACAATACCGACAAAACCCCTCACGAGATTCCTGACACGAAAATAAGAGAAAAGTATACATCTTCCCCGAGAGTGCACAAATGCTTCGTTTTGCGCTATATTCTGCCGAAAGTGTGAGAAAATCAATTTAGAGCTTGATATTTACAATAACATTAACAGTAGAATTGAGACTGCATGGTAGACCCAAAGACTTCAAAACTGCTCTGTCCAAAAATGCATATTCCAAAACTGTGCAATATGTTTTCTCAAAGAAAATAAGGGATTTCCAGAAATTCTCTGATTTAAAATGGTCGAAATAAGCCTGAATGGGACCACCTTGCTTGCAACAAGTAACTACAATTCGTTTGCGGAAAGTCGATATCTCAGATTTCCTCTAGCGAACGATTTATTTTAAAAAAAAAACGTGCTTGCATAACAAACAAGAGTCCGTTACATACATTTTAACGAAATTTTGCCGTACTTTTTTTTAACAGTAAAAGAAACTGTCATTACCCGGTTAGATGCCAGTGATTACGTTTATAATCTCTACTTTTATGGAAAATCGTCTTATTCGTACTCATTTCGACCCACATTTACTCCTGAGAAAATCTGGGAATACCCTACTTCCTTGCGCATTCTTTGAACAATTTTGGAATATGCTATTTTGGATAGAGCAGATTTGAATTCCTTAAGGGTAACATACCACCCCAGTTCTACTGTAAATGGTATTGGAAATATCAACGTCTAGAATTCATTTTCCCACACTTTCGGCAGCCTATAGCGCCAAAACGAAGCACTTATGTACCCTCGATTGCCCATACACTTTTATTTTGTCATCAATTTCGTGAGGTAGGTTTGTCAGTTTTCCTTTGCAACACCCTGTACATAAGAAATTATTATTTTTCTGTGTGTCTGTCGGCACTTTCATCGAATTGTTGTGTTCAGAAAGTTCTGAAGGCTAATGGAAAAATGAGATTCCAGCTTTGTAACATTCTGCTCCATGGTGAGAATAAGCGCAACGTATGGCATATGGCTTGATTGAGAATTGAACTATATATATTCATTACTGCTCGCTAATTTTCACGTAACGAGCTGAAGCCAGCTTATAATTATTTAGTTATGATGGGAATATCCTTTTAGAAGAAAAATATGAATAATTAAAATGGAAGGACAAATTTATAAACTGAGAAAAACATTGTTTTCAATAATTTTTATTTCAAATGAATAAATAATGATAATAATAATAATAATAATTAATAGCAGTAGCAGTAGTTATGGCTGTTGTAGTAATAGTAGTAATTATAGTAGTCGTAACAGTAGTAGTTGTTGATGTTTTAATATAGCAGTAATAATTAATTTATTTATTAAGAAGAATACAACAGACATATGCCCAGTTACAGTATCCTGTAAACACTGATTATGACTAAGACTTTTTATTTTACCAGGAAAGTTTAGTAAAATGTAATCATTCCATACCTAGTGTATCATAATTATAATAATAATAATAACAGTAGGACGAGCAGGAGAAAAAGTAGCAAATGCGTAGAACACATATTCAATATAAACATTCTTTAAAAAGCAAAAAATAAATTTTTAACATTAGCTAAAATTGTATGCAGAAATAATAATAATATGCTTAAAAAATATTGTTTTGTTCATACTGGTTCAATTCTCGTTATTTCGTTTAATTAGAATTCGTTAGTAAATTTCATTAATTAGAGTTCATCCATTATCTTGGATCCGAACATTCAATCGTCCATTACTTGCTAATGGACATGGTACAAAATCTTTTTTTTGTATTGGTGGTACGAAATGGTACAAAACTTTGACACTATTTTCGGGATAATTCGTTGAGGTGGGGGAACAGGCGTTAACTTGTTGCTTCACTTTGAATCGTCCATTATGGACGCGTTAATGGACGTGGTACAAAACTTTTTTATTGATGGTACAACATTGTACAAAACTAGTACAAAACTTTTTCCGTGTAAATTTGAAAAGTGGGGGAACAAGTTAACGTAGCTGGAACCATTGTGAACTAAATAAAAGTCTGTAAGAATCACAGCACACACTTCCCACATAGCAGAGTACATCCCTGGGACGTCCCATTTAGATCCCATTAACGTCAGATGTCTCAATCTCCCATAGCGATGTCCTAAGGACGTCCGTGGGATAACTCTGTGGGCAATACAAACAGTTCATCCCGTATGGAGGTCCCCTGGATGTCCCCCGGAAAGTCGTGCGGGATAACCTACGTGGAATTTCTATAAATTAAATCGACCTTACTATTATTATTATTTAATTAATTATAACTATACGAAGGATATGCCTTCGTATAGTTATACGAAGGATTAATTATAACTATACGTCCCATGGATGTAAACGGGACTTAAACAGGACGTCCTACGGACGTCCCGATATCCTGCCAGGAGATCCGTCAGATGTCCCTGGGACGTCATTTTACTATGTATGTTGTAATGCTACATAATGCCCTATTGTCCGTAAAGAAGGTTTATTGACTGCTATCAAACATCTGCCCATCCACTGAAAATCAGAGTTGGTAGGTATATAAGTATTTTAGCAATTATTTCAAGTTTAAATGAGTATTCCACAGTTTTTGCATTGTTCTGTGTTTCAAAGGATTAGCTCAGTAAAGTAATGCATGTCTTCTTAAATAATACTAGCTTATTTGCCCGTCCGTTGGTACGGGGTGAATAAAATATGTTGTCTGTTCTCCCATGTCGATGGGGGCTGAACTTGGACTTAAACGCGATCGGGATTAACCCTTGGTGTGTTAGGGGTGTGTTACCTAAGATAGCCGTTACTAATGAATTGATAGTTATGCCAACTTTGACCACTTGGAGGTAGTCAACTCGTCGAATAACATTGCAGTGTGGGTTTCCGCGTGCTTTGCTTTTAAATTCTTCATTGTCGTTACCACCGCCATTGGAATTCAATGGACAATTAGATGGTCGATTATCTCTTAAGATAATAACTTTAGAATCAAAGTGATATGATAACTTCCAAGTCCGGTCCAGTATCTGATCATGTGCGAACAATCATTCCAATCGGTAGAGCACTGGTGAAAACGCAAAGATAGTCACTTTCAATTTTATATAGAGAGATATAATAAAAGCAACGAAACGTTTCATGTTAACTAAGCGTAGTTGTCCATCAAAATGAAGGAAGGTGGAACGAAGTAAAGCAGGGGGTGCGGTGTTGGACCAACACTTCGTACGACCAACAGCCTCTCAAGCATCAAGAACCGGTGTACGACCAACACCCCAGGGCAAAAATCTGTGTTGGTCGAACGCCGTGTTGGTCCAACGCCGGTACTTCGAAGTGTTGGTTTCATGCCGGTGTTGGTCCAACGCAGTGTTGGTTCTACGCAGGTGTCCCCAAAAATAATTTAAGATCATATTTTTTATTATCTTTTTAGGTTTTATATATCTGGGGCGTTGTCAATTTTATTCTTGATCCAATGCCGTGTTGGTTCAACGCCGTGTTGGTTCAACGCCATGCTGGTCAAACGCCGTGTTGGTCCAACGCCGTGTTGGTCAAACGCCGTGTTGGTTCAACGCCGTGTTGGCTTTACGCCAGCGCCACTCCACGCTATAGTTTTTTACATAAATTATTATTACATAATTATTTCAGTATTATCAAGATTTGTGTTTTACCGTGTTGGTCGTATGCCGGTTATTATTGTTGGTCGAACGCCGTGTTGGTCATACGCCGTGATGGTTTCGTGTTGGTCCAAAGCCGTGTTGGTTCAACGCCATGTTGGTCCAATGCATGTAACCCAGTAAAGCATTGCAGTATCAAATTCGTATATTTGTGTATGTTTGATCACTATGCTCACTCAATGTGTGCGCTATCATTTAAATATATAGTTTTAGTAAGGCATCCCAACTCCATTAAAGTGAGGTAATTCTCCATTCCAATTTAGTGTGCGACCGCCCTAATAATTAACTTAAAATGAGCGTGGTGTCGCGGCGGAAACATGGCTGGCCTCGTAGTCGGTAGGTAAGCAATAATTGTGTCTTGTTTGCGTTTAGTTCTAGTTCAATTTTATTTGCTACCTTCACTGGCAAAAGAAAATAGATCTTATATTACCTTGAGATTTCGTCCAATGAGCAAAAAATTACTGCGCATAGTTAACAAAGACATTGCAGGTCATTATTACACAATTAAATAATTACCAAGAAATAAATTTAGATTAACTATATATTTGCCGTTTCGCTAACAGTGATGATTATATGGGAAATAAAAACAAAACAACAAAGAAGCTGAATCAAGGTGATAATAAAACTAAAGTAGGCCTAGGTCTATATAGATATTATCTTGAATAATAATGGTGGACCATCCGTACTGTTGTATACAAAACCTTTCAGCCCACACACAAACAAATAGAGGCGACCTTGTTATTTCCGCCTACCCATCTCCAATGTAATTAAAATTTACAAAACAAAATAGGAGGAGTGGAAAGAATTGAAGTAAATAATGATTCCTTTCCAGTGCATGTAGGAATTAATTGTTGTTGTTTTTTTCATTGCTTTTTGTACGTGCCAATTTCCTTTTTTGCTTGATTTCTTATCTTAATTGTAATTGCTAACCTTTTCACCTTATGTGGTGACTGGACATTAAGGAAACTACAGGGTGGTCGAAAAACTTCTAAACAGTTTTGTTTTTAGGAGAAAGCTACTATTTGATTCATTAAACACCTTTTACGTCAGTGCATTTTTTAAAGTACATTGGATTACTCTGTCCTATCGGTAAACACCCGTTAGTAAAAACAAGGAAGAAAGAATGTGGTAAGTTTTATTTTTTATGGGCCATTCTGGTAACTTTAATCTTCGGCCCGTCACGGTAACTCGTCAGGTTCTAGTTAAAATCCAGAATCACAAACATCCATGCCCCCGTCGCGATTCGAACCCGGGACCTTCCAGTCGCTGCCTTAGCGTCCTAACCCACACGGCTAACAATATCGACACATGTTAGTAGATGTGTTATGAACATAAGTGTTTTGCAAATGCGCTTCTTTGGATGATTCCGTCTCGTACCTTTAACTGTTACATTGTCATCTTTAAGGTACCCCATCAAGTGAAGCTCAGGTCTGGAGACATCGATGGTCCCTCCCTGGTACCGTAACAACTAGTGCAGCGACAGGTGGCGATAAATCCTTATTGATATTTGGAACATGCTTGGAGATATCGATCTTGTTACTATTTTTGTTGTCTTCGTCAAGTCGTTCTTAATTTTGGTGAATAATGATTATAATTCAAAGTATCTAAGCCCTCTCCATTCATCCCGATTTATACTTTGCTTTCTGCGTTACGGTACGATTTATCTTCCTTAATATTGCAAAGGAGTTGCATTCTTTTTCTTCCTCTTCCTCTCTTGCCTCCAACAATACATTAAATAGGCTCTTTCAGCCTACCGTCTCTGCGCACCCAATACGTAATCAGTTTCTTTTCTCTTATTTATTCTCCCCACTGCACTGTTGTTTCTCGTTTGCTTTCTCCAAAACTTCCTCATTACATACATATCTTGTCCAGCTGATTTTTATGCGTTCTCCTCCAAGTACACATTTTCAAGTTTTCCAATATTTTGTCATAACTCTTTGGTAGAGTGCACGTTCCTCTCCAAATAACACACTTGTACTTCACATTAAAGAAAATCAGTCTTTTCCAAAACTCTCTGTTCATCGGGCCACAAACAAGAGATTCTTCTTCTTAATAGATACCTCATTGAATTGTTATTCTCATTTATGATATTCTCATGTTCATTTCTTTTTCACACTTTATAGCTTCACTTATAATACTTCCCAGCTGAGTATCTGTTCTACTTTTCCTCTTCCGATTTTCATGCTTGCGGTGGTTTAATTTGTTCCAATTCCTATCGCTTAATCTTACTTTTCGTTTCTCTTCAAACAATGTTCCTAATACCTTATTTCCGTAGTAACATCAGATGTGTTTATTTCTCTATTATAGCACCGTTGAAGGTGCGTTCAACGTTGTGTTCAATGTTGTATCAACGATTAAATGTTTAAAGTTTTGGAGGCTCCTTCGGTCACCAATAATTAATTCCTCTTCTCTACCGTCAAATTTAGTAGCTCATGAAGTGTCTCTCGAACCCAATTATGTAAAGAAAGCATTTAGCCGAAAACTCTGAACCAATGCCTGGTCGATTATGAAACTCAGTCTGGTTTTAGAACAAACGTTTTAGCACTATACTGAAAAAATAACTTTCCTTGAGAATGTGCTTATGAGGAAATAGCGTCCAAGTATGGCAAACGTTCCAAAATAATACGATTTTGCAGGAAACATTTTTAGCCATAATATCCAAACAAATGACTGGGCAATAATACAACTTGGTCAACTTTAGAACACATAAATGTCTCAACCATACTAATTTTTCTTAAACATGTTTTTTTTTTCTCTCGGAAAATGGCGTCCAAATATGATGAACTTTTAAAAGTCAACCAATTTCCCATTGCTGTTACAATGAAAGTAACAGTCACAACCTCATTAAGGTATTTTTGCCATAATGTATCCAGCAGTGATTACTCTAAGTTGTAAATAATAAGTTTGTTACGGAAGGGGGTAAAAATTTCCGAAATATTAGAATTTTCCTATTTTTCTTTGTCGTCAGAATTTCTGTACATCCTGTACAAACGATATGGGATGTCATCTTTTGACATCAGAAACTACAAATATCTGTATGTTAGTTATTTGTCGCTATAATTTGTCAAAAGTAGTACAGCTTACCACATTTTGAGCTTCAATAATAAATATCAACAATGAACTTTTATAAGAAATATCTTCGTAGAATTTTCTTTTCTTGGAAAAATACATAAATACTGGTCTCCTAAATTTCAATAAAGAATTTATAGAAATATAATTACCAAAATCTATGACTTGACCGGTAGAAATTTTTCTTGAACTGCCTGAATTCAGATCGAACAGATTTTTATATAATATGGCTTTTAGAAACTCGAAAATCGAGCTATTATTTCAAAATGCTTAATAATTACAGAATTCAGACTTATATATTCCTTTTCTGTATTTATAATGCCCGTAAATGTCATTTTTTAAAATTCTTAACAAAGCAGGGAAGATAGAAATACAATGTAGATATATTGTCCTGTGATTTTATCTGGCTTGGCCAATTTTTTGCTGGCCACACTGTAGCATTTGACCGCCTCAGTCACAAATTGTAGGATGTGTATGTTGTTTTTTTTCCTTCTGTAATGCGTAGAGAGGTAATAACTTAAAAACTTGAGTTCTTTTGTTAAAGGCATGGAGTTAATAACGTCTTTGCATGTTTGTCTTTACTGGATGTGACAGCGGCAGAATATTTTTAATTGCATTCGGTTAGCCGCAGCCAATGACAGCTGTTATCTGCTTTTCCTACTACTGTTCCGTGATTTAAGGCCAATTGATACGTCATCAGAATTTGTCCGCGAATATCAAGATTAAAGTAGAATTTCCGTACAATCTCAGCTTAATTTTAAGAAATTTACAAAATTATAAAATTCGTAATATATCATTAATATATGTTACATGACATATGCTTATATCCTATCACATCCTTATATTACATACTTTATGCTTGCAAGCATATTAGGAAGGAATGAAAGATAAAAACCATACCATTTATGTAACTTAGTGTTGTGTGTGATGTCATGTACAAAGCAATGTCCTTATAACAAAGTCCTATTGCATTAGGAGAATTTTGAGGTAGTTGGGAACGATGACGTCCTAATTTACTCTACGAACTTTTTAAACTTATATAAAGAAAGGTTAGATAAAGAGAGGAAGTCCTTATTTCTTTGTCTTGTAAAATGCACTTTACACTTTTACTCTTAAACTTGAAGAAACAGAAATCCTGTGAAGGTTAAATATTACACACACGTGATAAGGTTGCTCACACATGTTATTATGTACTTTCCTTTTTCTATCACTTGCTTTTTTTTCTGCATATTACTCATCAATTCTATTTACACTTAAAAGTGGGTGATTTCGTAATATTTTCATTGCGTGTTAGCTTTCCACTGCAAATTTTGCACACTGTTAAGTTAGGCAATTACAACTGCGTGGAAATTTCCTGCAATTTGTCTAATATGAAATAGCCAACTCGCAGATTTCAGGAAAATAAATAATAAAAAAAAAGTTGGAAGCAAGATTTGAACACAGGTTGTTCAGTTAGAAGTCCAATTTACTAGACTAAATTGTCAGACATAAGAAAAGAGTAGTTAAACCAGTATAGAATGTCAGCAATGTGTTGCCTGAACCTCGAAGACATAAACTAAGTTGATCCGACAATTTACGCCATGCTTTAATCAGTTTTCCTATTTGTCAATTAACGATCACAATTCCCATTTACTGAGAATATTTCCTATTTGTGCTTAAGTGTGTGATTAAAATGATGATAGCAAACACTTGATCGGAATTTCATGTTTTGTTACGATAAAGAATAGTTTTCT
Organism: Lepisma saccharinum; assembly: GCA_022664845.1. Taxonomy (NCBI): domain Eukaryota; kingdom Metazoa; phylum Arthropoda; class Insecta; order Zygentoma; family Lepismatidae; genus Lepisma; species Lepisma saccharinum. The sequence goes on from JAGDQP010000839.1 coordinate 86,089, forward strand.
CTTTCTACGCATGTGCAAACATAACAAATTGAGACTTTCGAATGAGGTAAACGAAATCTCTCGGCGCTTTACTAAAATTACTGAAAATATATGCAAATACCAACATTCATCTGAAACATTACTGGTCAGATCAGGGCACTTTTCCAAAATTTTTAACAGTGCAACAAATAAATTATTTACAATTTGATTTCTAAAATGGAATAAACATGCAGGTTGTGAATTCGTTAATAATTTTCTGAGATCATCGGTAATTTTGTAATAGTACCATGATAATTGTATGACATGCTATCAATACAACATAAAATATTTATTTCATATATGACAAGTATATTTCAAGAATTACAAAAATAACAGTTCATTTGTTTACATGTATGAAACAAAATCACTGACACTGTTGAGAAGCTATTTTAAGGTGTTACTACATTATCGTGCTTGCTGATCAGCTTGCTCAATGGTTTGTTTGACGTGCTTACTGTCGAGGAAGCTCGAGTATGCTTTCCGCTATTACACTATTGAGTTCGCTGAACAGTTTACTCGTCGAGGAAGATCGAGTATAATTTACGCTAGTACACTATCGAGCTTGAGCTTTTTCGACTGTATTTTCCCACCAGGCGTCGAAGAAATTTAGTTCTCTTCAAATGTCCAACTTTCCCGACGAGCCTGAGCAAGCTTTACGATTTATTTGCTATTACACTGTCGAGCTTGCTGATCAGCTTCCTTGACGACCAAGGTCGTCAACGTAAGGCGCTATTACACTGTCGAACTTGCTCATTAAGAAAGCTCGGGCCAGCTAGTTGCTCAGCAAGCTCGACAGTGTAGTAGCGCCTTTACAGTGGGATATTAAACAGTGAATTTGGTATGAACAACTGTTCAACGTAATTAGCAACACAGATAACTTTAGTTAGATGTGCAGTAACGAAGGTTTATAAAAGAGCTAAACATAGGTTCATGAGCTAAAGGTTCATAACAAAGGACTGCCTCATAAAAAGAGCTAAACACAGGTTCCCGGCTGAAGAGTGTCATTTCTTGTATAGGGTAAAGGTTAGTAATTTTGTTATACATTGCATTTTGGACACCGATGACATTACTAAGGGTTGCCAAGTTACAAATATCATGTAGAATTCAGGCAATACTTCTGGAATCACCTGAAGGCGAAAATTTTAATTCAAGAATTGCCTAACATGCATGTAACAAAAATTACAACCTTATTCATGTAACGTTTTCAATCTCCTTCTCATTATCATCATTATTATTATTATTATTATTATTATTATTATTATTATTATTATTATTATTATTATTACTAATTGACACCGCAACATTACGGTGACTGCCGGTTTACACATGCAAAGATTCATCCTCAGACTCACTGGAACACAGAACACCTTATGACTTGACAGTCTGTAGCCTTAACATACAGTAATGGGTAAAATATAAAGTTTCAGTTTCAATTTTAATATCATTTACAATTTGCGAAAACTATTTTCTTTTTCTCTGAAGCATTCATCAATGAATAATTTATTTAAATAGGAGAAAGGTGGGAAAACCTACTTATTGTGACTTCATTGAGTTTTATAGTTGTGCATGACAATGAGTTCCCAGCCATTTTTTTTAAACAAAAGTGAATTTCCCTTTCTGATTAAAGAAAAATTGATTTCGTAAAGACACACACTCACGGTTAGCTCTTTTATTACATCACGATTCTGCGAAATGAAACTGCACTTGAAACTACGTCTGAAACCATGACCTTTGCAATAAAAGTCCATAAATTTAAATTGTCTCTGAAAAATAGATTATTATTACGTATTATATTCTTAAAGCTCAAATAGGAAATTAAATCTATGTGCTCAAGTATGTCGTTATAGAGGTAATGATGATTCATTGCGAACATTTACTTTTATTCCAAGTTAGTATTCTACCATATGCATATATAGTTATAGCAATATTGCGTGTGATAGTTGCTGAAGGTTGACAACAGAATTTAACTTCCCTTTTCCCCATTCCACACTTTATGTCTTCTTGTGACTATTTCGTAACTTGCTGTAACACTTCCGTAATTAAAAAAAACTAATTTCATTCAACTGGCAAGAACAGCAGACAGGGACATAGTTATTGCGAGACCTGTCACGTTCAAATAATTTCTAATATTACTGTTCTGGTTTTAAATTTTCTTTTCGAATTTATTTATGGCCGTTTTGGCATTTTGGTTTTGGCCGAGTGAGGAAGCTATCGGCCAGGATCTTTCTTAAGATACCATCTCGGCATTCACTTAATGAAACTAAGGGTAAACCTCAATGCGGATACTGAGCCGCGGGGTTCGAACCCGCTTACCTACCCTTGCAGCACAAGGCATCGGACTAATACTGAGCCAAAATTACGCGGATTTAAGTCATGGTTGGCTGTTCTGCATTAAAATCGATCGACACTGGCGTGGTTACGATATTTCGACATTCACTACTAATAGTGAAACTTAACGAACGTGTTATATTTTAATCAGAAAACATATCCCCTCTCCAAAAAAAATAACTTAACATATTAAAATATGAAGTTTAGAGAAATAACACAATCTGAGAATGTAATTGCGCGATGTCGATCGACGTTGCTTAATACCGTTTGGAAGAGCGTCTTGTGTGTTCGAAAATGGATTGAACTAGTGATTGAAAAGATCGGCAAAAAGACGTTCTTTTTGCTTGAAAGTGAATGGGCTAACTCGTAGTACGCTGAAACTACGTATTTAAAGTTAAGAACACCCGCCTTAAGTCCGAATCTTATTCTAGCCATGTTTTTTTGTGCCATAACACATGCCCTCCTCTTGAACTTTTTTTTTTTTTTTTTGCTCTGGACAGATCGGAGGAAAGAATGGATGTGATTTTCGGACTCCTCGTTGTTTCTTTAGTAACATTAATAGTTTACCCCAACCTTTCATTTTTTAGCCCAACCTTCTATCTTTTAGGTGTGAATTTTTTCAATCTCAAGTATGAAAATAACGAGTCTCTCCTAAAAGTCATTCTGTAATGAAAATACTGCCTATGCCACAACATTCCATGTACGAGTAGCTAAAGTACATAATCGACGTAACATTCGCAATGGATGGCTTCATGGTCTACCATGGGATGGCTTCGTAGTGGTGTAGTAGTTAAAGCGACGAACTACAAATCAGAAGGTTCCACATTCGAATCCAGCCACAGAAGTTGCAAAATTTTCAACTCTGTATCAAGGCGAGAGAATAGGACGCTTAATGGAATAAAGACAGGACGTGATGAAGCTAACAGTTTTTTTTTCTAAATCTACTGTAAAAATATGCGCAATTCTGTTTATTAAAACAATCAATTTCCTTTCAGTGAAAAATGGTGCTTTCCGATAGCGATTAATATCGATCTCTGATACCAATCAGCGTCGATCTTCAATATCGGTAATATCTGGAAAATTGTTTTCCATTCGACATTAATTGGTTTTGGATAACAACATCGATCAAAATCGTAAATCAAGCGTTATTCATATTGGTCAATATCAATGTTCTACTGGTGTACAAATTTACGTATCCTAAGTCCATAACGTTACCGCCTGGACTACCGAGGCTGATTTCTAAGTTAATTTCGTAACTTTCTGCTCAGATGCTGTTAATTGTTAGTCTAAGGTCTACAACAGATTCATAATTGAATAGCTAAGCTACATGAAGTTTGATAAAACTTATTTTTTTTTATAAATTTGCTGAGTTTTCCATGCTAAGGGGTTTAATATGAGACATGAAAACATGAAAACATGTCTGAAATACCTTACCCACATAATAGGGCGGTCTCATTAATGTTTGCATCAAGTTTTGCAAGTATAGCCTTGTTATTGGAAATTTCCAATGGAATTCAAAGGACAAGGGACATATTCTATTAACTCAAAATACAAAATATTAAATTATGTTATTAATTGATAAGAGTTAGACCATGTTTCTTTCATGACGTAAAAAATCATCAGCTTCTGTGCAACTATTTTAACATACTTCTATTAAAATATATAAACCTTTTTTTTAAAAAAAAAAAAAAATACTATAATCAAACATATACCAGAAAGTAAATAATAAGTATTTTTGTGTGTTATTTATAACATTTAAGAATTATAGATGTTGATGCACACCGTAATATTAATATTAGATGGTAGCATATACTAAATAATAGTGTAGACTTATACCGCTTTGCTATTTTCGTTTGCACTAAAATTAATGGGATTTTGCTTTAGAGGACGTGCTTTTGAACTCTTCCGTTTGATGGCTCTGGTGGCTACTACTGGAAAGAACCAGTGACTGAAAGTAGTCCAGAGTCACCTAGCTGGAGGGTTCAAAATCATGTGCTCTTAAGCAAAAAAAACATTATTTTTTTTGCAGACGAAAATAGCTAAGCGGTATAAGTCTATAATTATTTAGTCTATGGTAGTATTAATGATGATTTTTTGTTAGGAGCATTCCATGCTTTTATTTGGATTATACAACTTCAAAAGAGCCATATGTAAAAAGCTGACAAACCTATTTTCTACTTTTCAGTGTATCCTTGACAAAACCGTGGTGTTTGAATTTCTTCGAATGATATAGTTACCTCGTTTTAGGTTCCTTACCAGGGTAAATCATATGTTCATAGCGTTTTCATGGATAATGTGCAGCATCCGCCTCCCCCTGTACCACAAAAGCCTATTCGGTGAAGTACATCCCATCACACTGTATGGTTCTTCTCCAACGTTCCACCAGTGACACAAGCCCCTGACGATACGAGACTGCAGGCTTCGAAGCAACGAACTCAGTAATGCCAGTTGTCACATCATCCACGGAATGGAATTGTCTGCCCCGCAGGAAGTGTGCCATGGAACGAAACAGATGAAAATCAGATGGCGTAAGGTCGGGACTGTGTGGTAAAATGTCCACGCCATCCATGTCCACAATGTGCTGGCGGACTCTTCTTGACCTGTGGCATGGAGCATTGTCAAATTGGAAGAGCAGTCGCTTTCGGTTCACCAGTGCTGGATAACGACGGCGCACAATGTCGTATACCCGTTGCAGCTGTTCAGCATACAATGTCCCATCTACGGAACGACCATGTGGAACGAGCTCCCAGTGCACCGGACCTTCGAAATTCCACCACACACACACCATTGTCTTCTCTTCAAACCGCCCTCTTTGAACCACTGGCTGCGCCTCGGTACCTGGTCGAAGTCATTGTTTCCCGGTGTCAGGATAACGAAGAAAGATCCACTTTTCATCATTCGTGATGATCCGCCGCCAGAATCTGTCGTCAGTTGGGTTTCGAAGCAGTTCTTCACACAGGGTCACACGTTGTTGAGCTTGAGCGGGAGTCAAATCATTGGGAACCAATCTCGGTTGCCTGGAGCGAAACCCAAGTTGATGCAGATGACAAACGACACTGGTTTGTGATGTCTGGACCTCATCTGCCAGCTGACGGGTACTGGTTCCTGGGTTTCCTTGAACAGCGTTCAGGAGGGCATCGATATCCGTCGTCACAGAGCGTCCACTCTTGGGCTTGTCATCGAGACTGGTGTCACCAGACCGAAGACGTTAAAACCACTTTCTAGCTGTGGACGGGTGGACAGTACCTTCACCTTCTACGGCACAAATTTCCTTGGCTGCTGCTGCTGCATTCAACCCCTTTTTCCAGTAATGGCGTAGAAGCACACGACATACAAGTTTCTCCTCAGCCATTGTCCTGCCAACTGTGTATTCAACGCGTAGTTCCTCCCACACACCGTTAGCGCTGTGATCAGACAGACACGTGACACGTTTTCTGCCACCAACACCTTCACCTGTTCTACACGTTGCACATGGTTTTCCGGCATCGAGTGGGCGGGGCCACCCAATGCTACGAACATATGACTCGCCCTGGTAATTGACGTAGAGACCTTATATTCCAACTTTTCCCATCCTTGTTGGGCCTTATAGTTCCACTTCGTCCGTTCTTGTGTCCGTTTCAAGAAAATATATCTCATGAAAAACAAGACGTTCAGAGGTGGTTGAGGTATCTTTGGAAAGTATTGATACTAGACTAGCTCAGAGCTACCGGGACTGTCTTACTAGACGATGTGGCTGAGTGTTGGCAACCTATTTTTTAAAATTAAATATTTCACATTGCTTCCATTCCGTTAAACGTATCGGCACCACATTTGGCACAAACATTATACGACACAATGGAAAAATAGTTATGGCGCTCCCATTCCCAAGCACTCAGGATGTCAGTGTCTTCAACCAATTTTAAAAATTAAAATTTTCAAATTGGCTCCTAACCTTTAAATGTACCAAACTTAGCGTTAACATTATCCGGCACAATAGAAAATTACTGTGGGTGAGACATTCCCTAAGTACCCAGGATGTTAGTGTTGCCAATCTATTTTATAAAAATGAGGGTTTTTGTGTATGTTATTTATACAAGAAATCATAACGGAAGTGAATTATGTTACATCATGTAGGAGAAAAAAATCTAACCTGACCATTAACCCCCCCCCCTGCGCTCAGTAATGCTTTCCTTAGCATTAATAAATGCTCAGCATACAAAAAGAAATAAGTGGGACTCTTTATTAATAAGTAGTAAGAGTAAAGATAATGTTGGTTTCAAGAAAAGAGAAAAATAAATGTGATCTGGGCGGGAATCGAACCCCGGCTTTCCTCCCCAACCAGCTATTCTACGCTCTACTGCGTGCGCTAGCGAGGCACATGCCACCCAATGCTTTTGAACGGTTCTACATTGCCCATCACGTAGTTGAGTACATGGTTCATAGATGGCAGTTCAGTCAGATGATCATACTTCGCTTCAGATGCCTAACCAGAGCCTCTCAATGTATTCTTATTCTTGTTTATCCCGGCATAAATTATGAATTGATGCTTCGATTTTTATTTATTTATTCCTTTGTAGAGAGCGCATTTGTTGTAGTCCCGTTTACGTTTCTTCAAAGTACGTACAGATAAATGTAGAAAGGTCTACAGTACGAACAGTGAAGCGTAAGTTCTATATGGCAACGCATTGTGGGCAGCGGTGTGAATTAGATCACCTAGTAACAATGGATTATTACTTGAAATCAAAACTCTATTCTGAGAAATTATTGAATATATCGATATGAACTTTAAATCTTTTATCACTATACGTGTGGTGCCGTATGTATTCATCGTACTTCATGAATCTGTGTATTAGTGCGCTTAGTATATAAATGAAGATCACAGGAAAAGAACGTGATTTGTCCATTTTTGGACATCCGTTTGCTCTTCAATATTACTAAAAATATTTTATTTACATGTTATAGATATGCACCTAGCAAGTCAAATGACGACCAAGACGGGGCTTTTGGTAGGGCCACCGTCAGGGCCGCGGCTAGTAGCCGAATATAGTTGGGGGAAGGTCGGCGCAGACCCATAAGTGGCGTTTGGTAATCGGGCTAATTTTCTGGTCGGCGTCGGTCTCCCGACTTGCCGGCATAGGAGCGAAATCCTACCCAGTTCCAGCCCGCCGCCGCCGGGGCAATGTCGCCTGACTTGCTGGGTAATAACACTAAACATTCTTGTAACCGGCGTGATGGTAAGACATGCATACTTTTAAAATAAATTTTGAGTCGAATTTTCATAAATATCGTTAAAATATGTAAGCACGCAGAGCACACCAATCTGACGTTAGCCTGCATACCACTGTACCAATTTCAAGAGTGGTTTAATTTTGCGGGGAAAGGCATTGAAATGACAACGTACAATTGTATTTGTATTGTCTAAATATTGTTTCAGCTTCTTAAGTGATACATTGTGAACATACCCTTGCTGTTGTGTTCAGAGTTGAAACGGGTCACTGGGTTAATCGAGTCATTCGGGTCAAGTTCTGGATCGGGTCTGGGCTTGAGACCTGGTGATCAATGGGCAAAGCAAAGTTTTTTATTATTATTATTATTTCCTTGCGTTTGAACAATGCTTCTTTCAGGGCTGACCGGGATCCAAGGTGTTACACCTAGCACTAAAAAATACGACTTCGAAAATGCCCAGTACAATAAGTTCCCAGACTGGGTCAAGTTTCGGACTGGGGCACTTACGTTCGGGTCAGATCGGGTCAACGAAAGTGACCCGGTTTCGACTCTGGTTGTGTTAGTTTCTCTATCGTTTCCAAACAGTTAAGTTTTCAACTATACACAATATATTAAATAGCTTATCGTTAAATAAAATAAGTGAATGGAAGTGAAGGTAATCTGCGTTAACAATGCCGTAGTCATTATGCAAATGTTCAGAAAAAACTCACTGCAGTGACCTGGAACTGAAACAAATTGCTAGTCGTCTTGACGATTATTCTGCTATCAAGCTAATACGTCCGTGTCCAAACTCTGTCTGTGTATATATTTTTTGTGTATTTTTCATCATTGTGTCGAGGTAACTAACATTTAAACTCTTTTGTATTGTAATCTTTTCAGAATAATTCCAGAGGTAATTGACTTCATTGGCTTTAAGCTGGTTGAGCTGAAGCACCTATCTATATGCACGTATACTTATCATGATGGTAGTAGATCAATCATTACAACATCTAACTGGCAACTAGGAGATCTGGGTTTACTTCTTAGCCACTACAGCGACATATTTCTTTATATTTTTGCTGTCATCTTTGAGTAAAGTAAATTAGCATCCAATGTCCTAATCAGTTTGTCCCTCTCCTTTATTTCATCCAATGTAGTAGGTAATCATAGCTCTCTAGAGTACTTTCTTATTAATTAACGTTTACACCCAGATTATTTTTCATTCCTCTATAGGTTCAGATTTGAAACGCTTTCTTGAAGATGATAACGGATTTATAACTATATTTATTTTTCACACTAGAATATATATCTCAGACTCTTAGCATAATCCACGAAGTACTATAAGGACGTTGTCCCTACATTCTCCAATTTTCCCTAACCTTTTTGTAATTATAAAGTACAGTCTGTGTAATGGATTAATCTGGCAGGATTGTTGTGCCTCCGTCTGTGCATTGCTTTCATTTTTCTGTAATAATTGTTAGACTCCACAAAGATTGGTCTCTGCTAATATCCTTTCTTTTCATGTCTTTACTGCAAATTCTCGGTATTTCTTTAAGTTTTATACATTATTTTCTTTGTGACGTCAACACTCGTAAGGCATAAACATAGATTTGCTCTTGTTTCAAAACTTCCACCAAGCTAAATACACGCAAATGCTAAAAGTCATGGGATAGCAATATGTTGTAATTTATTAAACGGTGTTAACGTCAAGTGATGGCTTGCGCAAATGCACAGGCCAATCTGATCACGGCGACGAAACGTAAATTATCAGAGTTTGAGCGAGGTATAAAATAATAGGTATCAAATTTATCTCGAGATAATAATCCTTGTGATCCATGGCGTCACGTGCCTACCGGGAATACTTGATAAAAGACATATCATGCGCCGTTGACAGCGCAGTGGCAGACGACAGGTGTTTAATAACCATGACTTTGATGTCTCTGGCATAGAATTGTCTGTGGTGTCAGACAAGCGACATGTTTTAAATCATGCTTCCATTCAATGCAGAGGACGCATATTCAGCAGCTTAGTGAAACATTCTTTAGCTTGCATGGGATGTATGCGAGCAGGAGATTCAGAAGAGAGACCACATGGACACAGGACACAGTGCCTCATCTGGGCTCTGAACGAGGTAATTGGACCTTGGAAAACAGAAAAGTTTGACTTGGACAGGAGTCACGTTATTAATTGTTTCGGGGTGAGGATATTCGGGTTGTACCCTAGACGTCAGCTGTCAGCAAACATTGTGTAGGCTTGTGGTAGTTTTATACCGGTATGTGATGTGTATACATGACATGGGTTGGGCCCGCTTGTCCATTTTAGAAAGTCACTGAATGATGACGGCTACGTTGCACTGCCTGGTAACCATCTCAGCTCTTTATGGACTACATAGAAACCCCACAAAGATGGAAAGTTCTAGTAAGATAATGCACCATGTCATCAGACCCAAATTTTCCATTCGTTTGAGGAAAATTGTGGACAGCTCCAACGAATTATGTGGGCACTACGTTCGCCCGGCGTGAACTCAATCCAGCAAAAGTTGTGTGGCGTGGTAGAGATGTCTATTTGCACCCAAGATCTCGTCCTACAGGATAGTGGGAATATATCCCATTTTTTTTTTTTTTTTTTGTGAGAGTGTATTTTGGGACACAAGCGAAGAAAATTTTTGACTCCTGACTCTTAAGTGGAGTTGACAAAATTTACGCTCCGTTTTTTCTATAAACATTTTTCTTATGTACTGAACGTTTTATATATATATATA
>JAGDQP010000839.1:96779-140676 GCA_022664845.1 Lepisma saccharinum
TATATATATATACACAAGAAGAAAACAAACAGAAAGAAATACAACTAATTTCGTTTCTGTCTTCAAGAAAGTTGATGAATCCTGGAAGGATCTCAAAAACTTTCTTTTTTCTACTGCAGCTGAACTGTTTGATAACAGACGATGATATGAGACGAATGCATCTTATGCACCCCTCATCTCTAAACAAAATATTTAATAAATCTTCTAGCCTATCTCACCTCTTTGTTCATAGAACTTGTAATATTCCAAGAAGTCCTTAAATATTAGCAGTGCGAAATCTCTCACGGATTTCAAAATCATGTTTCCTATTTTTTTTTATTGTTTTTTAATTGAACAAAACTTTCTTCTTGAATTATATTTAGAACAAAATTACAGAAATTTACTAAAGTGAAAACAAAAAATCTCTACACGTGGTACCAAGGCTTTTATCATATGTTGTTGCTTGGAATTCAAGGTTCTCTTTGGGAAATGCTAACTGAAACTAGATGTTAGTTTCTGAAATTAGACAAACTTCCGAAAAGGAAAACCAGAAAAAGAACACGGAAGGTACTGGAACCAAATCCCAATAAATGTAACACAGAAACAGGGATTTTCTTTTCCAAGAAACAGCACGTGGATTAATTGGAAATAAGAAGCACTAATAGCAATAAAAAAAAGATAAACAAATATGAAATCCACGCTTGAGAGATTTCTCTAACCTCCAGAGTTATGAGTGGATGAAAAACTCACTCAAACATACAGTAGAGGAAACGTTTATAATGCATTTTCTTATTTCGTAATCCTTTTATATCGTTCACTCTGATTTCATTTGCTCGTAAATAGGTGTTGAGTGTGCCGTAAGAAGTCGTCTTAGTTTTTCCTTTTTGTGAACATTTATTTATTCAAGGACTAGCTTATTTAAAAAACAAAGAAATGAAACATAAAGATCAAATAGTGTATGAATAATTAATTCTTTCCTGGATGCACAGGCCGTGGGGTATTTCCCAGGTAGTGCATTGCTATAACATTCGTTTCTTGTTGCAAGTTTTGATTTTCATGTTTGTGTTAAATATTAAAAATAAAAGATGAAAAAAACGGAAGATAAGGTTGTTAGCATCATCAAGAAATGCCACAAGTATTAGGTCAAGTGTAAGTAATGTCTGTCAGATTGTGCAAGGAACTGAATCAGCACGAGTTCATTGTATGCATTTCTTTCTGTGTTGGTAGAAAATTGAGAAATGTATAGGAAAACAAACTGATTACGATACGAACTGACCTAATGCACGAATCGACAACCAGTGCAGCGGTTCGTAAAATATCGATGTCCGACGCGTGGAATATTTTCAACAAACCACCACACCCTTCGAATTGCGTCATATGCGGGTTGAGATCAAAATAGTGTAGGTCAAATATTTCTATTTATTATTTCTATAAATTATTTTTTATTTTTTGTAGGGGGCATCCGACAAAATAAGGATTATGGAAACTGCTTATTTTATTTTGGTCTCTTCGAAATATTGTTCAGGACTGTAATCACGACTGTGTCGCGAATAGCGTAAACACAAATGGAATGCGGCTAAGTTTACGAACACTCGGCCACCTGAGGAGGGTACATCTTGACGTCAGATATTAGACATGCGAAATTGCGGATCCTTCTCGAACTATGTGGAAAACGGATAGAGGAAGCAAAATATTCTTTGTTTATTTATTGTAGACTTATCCATATCACGTGTCTGAAGAGAAATAGTCCTAATGAGTTTCAATCCCAAGCGTTCAGCTATTAAAAATGTAGTCCATAGACGTTCAAAAATAAATGAAACTTCTCTGTAATTTTAGAGACTGATTTCCATCATACTTTTCCCAGGCTTTTGTCTGTTAACTTGGTAACGTGAATCCTGGAGCTCGGTACTTCCATTCACACCTGCTTGGGATTCACTCACTAATAATAGGTTTCGCATTAGGAATGTGTTCCCCCTTTCTTTGTTTCCATTCCATGTGGTTCTCTTTTTTGGCCACTAGCATTTCACTCATCGATTTCTGTTTGTTTCAGTGTCCTGGTTTCTCGATTTTTTTCGGTATTTTTCTATGAGTTTCAGTTTTCTTATAGTGTAGCTTATGTATCGATTTGGTGCATGTATAGTCTGTGTATCATTCTAGGGGTGTAGAAGTCAATTCTGTTCCTGTTTCATTATTATTAAGTTTGTTTTCTGTGTCCTCCTCTTCTCTGTTTTCGTATTATTAGCCTCGGGTGTCACCCGTGTTGCGTAGAAGTTGGTTGATATGTATTTTTAATTATCTGTCTGTTTCCTGGTTGGTCGTCTTTTTTTTCTTTACCATATTGGCTATTGGACATTTGCCGAGTGGTTTATGAACTGTCGTTAATATTATTATTAGGAGAGGAAAGGTACCAAACCAAAGCATTTATATTTTGAAATAAAAAATAACAAATAAACATAAAATGGAAAACACAAGTTTAAAGTTATCTTTCATCATTACTTTATGAGATCTCTTACTAGTTATGTCCAATGCGCTACAAAATTAACCTTGAAATTACATTATTTCTAAAAAAAATAGTCAAAATCAAGTTTTTGGAAAAGTGGTTCCTAACGCGAACCTCCTCCTCAATTTAGACCAAAGGTAAACAACAATATTACACCTGAGAGATACGTTTTAACACGTTACAAATAAAAATAAAAAATAAAGTAAATGAAGGTAAATGCTAATTAATGACTGCTATAGATGCAGATAAACACCTTCGTAATGAAATATTAAATGATGGGTCTAAAGCTTGAAACGACAAACTTAATTGAAATAGTTTTGTACTGACAAAAGGTCCAATATGTTTTTAACTTTTTACTATCTTAGGAAAAAGCAGTGAATGATAATAGTAGAACAGAAAAATCTCTCTAAAACAGTTAGAAAAGTAGTGTGTTTGTTGTCTGGTATACTACAAAAATGAGAATGAAAAATAGATCCTCAGCCAACATCAGCAACTTTCACTAACAGCAGTCGTACATCCCGATTTCTATATCAGCACCAGCACAATCAACGTGTGCCCACAGGTAACACTATACACTGTACCCACTGTTCCCCACAGAAGTCTTCTGAGAATTTTTCATTGCAGAACATGCACGCATCATCCTGACTCTTCTGTGATGTCTTCCCTGGTACAATTCCCAATACTGATAACGTCGAAGAAGTACAGGAGATTAATCTCACCAGACGTACCTAAATCGCTGTCGTTTTCTTCGTAAGGGTCATCTTCACTTTCTTATTGGACTTCTTCTATTGGATGTCTAATTGTTTTCCAGGACGTTCTTTGTTGTCTTCCTGGAACAATGTAACACTTCCCGAGCATTTACGACTGCGGCCTCTTCCTCTACATCTGCTGCCAGGACGGGTCGTCTGAAGAGACTCCAACAAACTTCGTGTTTATTGGGAGGAAGAAATGACTGCTGATTTTCCAACTTACGAACCTCTTGTTGCTTTCCAAACAGAAAGAAGTCCTTCGGAGTCCGTCTCAGAACATTCTACTGATCCAACTTGACGCAACATAACACGCATATTTTCATTGCTTAAAAGCCTAAATCAATGCTAATCACTAGCTACTTACTTTATTGCTTAAAGTAAATATAATTTTAAAGTTACACTTACATGCACAGGAAATGCAGCACACACAAGAATATTTTTTCTTAGCGGGGAATATTTCCTCTTTGACTCAGTAATTGTTAGTTTTCTTTTTTAAGAAGTTTTGGTTAAAGTTGTTGCACATACGTTTTGTAGTTTATAGTTACTAATTGTTAAAAAATGTTTTCTTTGTGTGTATTTTCTATGTAAATAAACAACTTAAAAATAAAAAGTGGTAAAGCGTGTGGCGTCTAAACGTGAGGTCCTGGGTTCTAATCCCGTTCTGGAAAATCAATTTTTATGTAATGATATATTCCTCAAAGTATGAATAATTAGATAAAATAATAATAATCAGTTTTATATGTATTCAAACAAGCACTTCAGGACATAAGTAATTACTGTGTTTAAAATATAACATCAAAGAAATGGTGGGTGTTGACAGAACGTCTGTATATGTGAACCTTAAATAAAAAATAAGTAAATGCATTTATATCCAAAGTCGGTTCAAGGTGCCAGACAGCAAATTCACTATTCCCGAAGTTCACGATCCCCACGAACGATGAGTCACTTACTAAAGAATACAGAGTTTCTCTCCATAGGTTTTCAGTTGAATTCTCTTAAATGCTTTTTTCATATGGCTGGCTTTGATATCTCCCTCCCTTCCTCTCTCTCTCTCTCTCTCTCTCTCTCTCTCTCTCTCTCTCTCTCTCTCGTTTGGTTGCAAATTCTATACTTTTGTCATCTGATGAAGAGAAATCTCTAGTCTATTGTCTTATTGACTAGTAGGAAAAATACTTGACCTGGCCAGCGCTCGAACCCACGTTCGTGTAGTATTTGTTTAAAAAGCAAAGGTTTTAACCACGAGCTACTTTTCCAGCTACAGAAACATTGCCAAGATTTGTCTTATTAAAACACCAGCAGATTGAGTCATGCTAAGTTGACCATTTTATACATTAGTGATTTTAGATAAGGTAACTTAGATTGGTTTAGGTTAGTAATAGTATAAAATAAAACAAACTTACTGCTTTCGTAAGGAATGAAATTCATTTCTGTCTGCGCAGTTCTTTTCGAAACAGAACAAGCCTGTGTGTGGATGCTTTTTCTAGGTTTAATTCTACATTGTATATTTTATACGTGTAAAACCAACATAACAATTCACTTTGTTAAAACACATTTTCTTATAGATGAAAATCCCTTTATGAAAATTATTATTAGAGCTATTTTATTAGTATTTTTATTCACACTTTACGCAAGAAACCGAAACATACGTAATTGGGTTATTCCACGAAAAATCATCCAATTTTAGAAAAATTGGCTAAATCATCATTTTAGAAAAACTTTAGTTTTCGTATTGGGTACCTACATACCTGAAGATATCAGAACCACTTTTGACAGAAATGTTATGCCTTTATATCTTCCGGAGCGACCATATTTTCAAAATAACGGTGGCGTTTTTTACTCCCGTAGAAATGTACGGAAACCTGAATATCTAAAAACACCTCTAGTTCTTCTAAGAACTAGAGAGCTGAATTAAAAGCCATTGTGTAGCTCTTGAAGTGTACTTCGAAGGTGTGGATTCTACATTTCTGAAAATTAATTTCTTTATTCCGAAAAATAGGCTGAAAAGTGAGTTACGAATTGTATAAAATTCACTTTTAAACCAAGATTTTTGGGTGAGGAGTTGAATAAAATTCTGCAAAATTTTGTAATAATTAAACCTCCCAACCGAGTTTCTGGCCCTATATCACACTCATTTGTTCTACGGGGTACAGACATGGTCCTTTGCGAAAACTCCGGATTTCGGGCTCAAATATCTCAGATGCGCCTTCATGAAAAAAACTGAAATGTGGTGTCGAAGAAGCTTTGTTTGACCAACTTAAAGCAAAATTTGCAACTTTTATTTCGTAATGGTTTGGTCAGGACAAGTGGATTTTCTTCGCCATATGATACATATACGGTATCTTCACGAGGGTATTCATGTTTTGGGACAGGAGTTGAATATAAGACTGCAATTTCTTCTGTGATGTTAAAACTATTGACAGGACGATTGTGTAGAAAAATCCGTGTCGTTGAATCACAGCACTTTTTGCTACGAGAAAAATGCCGGATTTGGGGCTAAAATAAAAATATCTCAAATGGACCATAATAAAAAAATCTGACACTTGGTCTCGAGGAAGCTTTGCATGTGCTCAAATCACAGTAGAAATGGCATTTTTTATTTTTGAGTGGTTTTGTCAAGAAAACGTTATTCATAGGAGTTAAAATTGTACTTTTCAAGCAGTGTAGTAATATGAAGCTGCATATACACATATAATTCGCTTGCACTGACCAAACCGTTTAGAAATAAAAGTTGCAATTTTGGCTGTGAGCTGCCCACCAACAAAGCTTCCTTCAAACTAAATCTCAGTTTTTTATTAGATATTTAAGCCCAAAATTCTACATTTTTCGACGGAAAGCTATGTTGGAACTCCCGTAGAAATAAAGGGATGTTATTCTACTCAACGAGTTTTTAAATATAGACTCTCTTTTGGTAGGTCTAAACATTACAAATGATTGTAGCCTTATATTTGACTGCTTCACAGAAAGAAATTGTGGTTTCTTTGAAGTATGTGGTATTTCCATAGTATGACGGCTGAGAAACTCCACTTGCACTGACCGCACAGAAACTCCAAGCCAAATGCCGACCAAGGCGACAAATCGCCGAGGATTTTAGTCAAGACGGCGTCGGGGATATGCAGAGCCCAAACTAGTAGTCAGGAAGTAGATGGGGAAAGTCGGCGTGCAGCCACAAGTGGCGTTTAGTCGTCGGGACATTTCCGGGCCGCCGTCGGTTTCTGACTTGCCGGCATGAAAACGAAACCCCGGCCATCTCCAGCACTTGATGGTGAGAAAAGGATGAGCGCCGCCCATTGCCTTAGGTTGGGAAAAGGTGGCTCCCCGTCCATTTCCTGATGGTCGAGAAAAGAGTGAGGCCCCATCTATTTTTGATGGTCGGGAAATAAGCGAGGACCCACCCACTTCCTGGTGGTCGGGAAAAGGTTGGCTGGGATTTATGTACAATTGAAATAGTGACAACCCATTTTCTATTTTATATATATATACATACATATCTGGTGTAGTAAAAAGTAATCCATTATTTTGCCAATAGATGGCTTCAGTGATCTGTATCTCGCGTTGTATAAGTCCGATCGGGTTCAACGAGATGTTCAAACGATGAGATTGCGTACTACAAACACTGTTCAGATAGTTGTGATGAGTTGACTCAGTGTTGTGTGAGCGCGCGTCAAAATGGACACTAGCAAAGAGAAAATACGCTATATTTTACAGTTTTTATTCGATAAAGGCGAAAACGCAAGCCAGGCGGCTGCAAATGTGAATAGTGTTTATGGTCCTTATACTGTAACAGCCAATCACGCGCAATTTTGGTCTCGTCGATTCCGTGCCGGTAATTTTGACGTCAAAGATGTACCACGCACTGGAAAGCCAAGTGTCGAAAATGTCGATAAAATCATGGACATTGTCGCGTCCGACCGTCATGTAAGCACTGTTTCGATTGCCCAAGAGCTAAACATTGCACAAAAAACCGTGTGGAACCATTTGCATAAGGCTGGATACACAAAGAAGCTTGATGTACGGGTGCCACACGAGTTAACGTAAAAAAACCTCATGGACCGAATTTCCATCTGCGAATCGCTGCTGAATCGCAACAAAAGCGACCCATTTCTGAAGCGGTTGGTGACTGGTGATGAAAAGTGGATCACTTACGACAACGTCACGCGAAAACGGTCGTGGTCGAAGCGCGGTGCGCCGGCGCAAACGGTGCCCAAGCCAGGATTGACGGCCAGGAAGGTTTTGCTGTGTGTTTGGTGGGATTGGCAGGGAATTATCTACTATGAGCTGCTCCCCTACGGCCAAACCCTTAACTCGGAACTATACTGTCAACAATTGGACCGTCTGAAGGCAGTAATAGTGACTCACCAGAAGCTCCGGGAGCTTGGTTGGGAGGTTCTTATGCATCCACCTTATAGTCCGGACCTGGCACCGAGTGATTACCATCTGTTCCTGTCCATGGCGAACACGTTTGCTGGTGAAAAATTCGCTTCAAGAGAGGCTTGTGAACATCGACTGTCTCAATTTTTTGCCAGTAGGGACAAGGGCTTCTATGAGAGAAGCATCATGATATTACCTTCCAAATGGCAACACGTTATCGAACAAAACGGCGCATATGTGACCTAAATCGGATCATTCTAACTATGGTAAGTCAAGCCTTCAATGTCATGCAAAAATAATGGATTACTTTTTACTACACCAGATATGATAAATGCAATGTGGCTGCCTCCAAGAAGGCCGATAGACCCCACTATAAGTGTTCTCAAAATTCTCATGCTTGTAGCTCTTTTATTTCAGAACAGTGTCGGGACCAGGAAAGGGGCGCGCGCCCCCTCCTCAAGGAAAATACTTTATTTTTATAGCGTTATTTTAAAACAATTTATCAAAGATAAAGATTCGTTTGGTTTCCGAACAAATCCAATTTCTCTATAAACATAAATGATTAGGGATACCTCTATGAAAAAAAATAGCAATAATATGAGGGAAAGAATGATAAATTTATACTTAAGAGAAACACTTAGCGGGAAAATATCGAAAATGTTCCTGTTTTATTCTATCTGCTCCCCCCTTTCTCTAAAATCTTGGAGTCGCCACTGTTTCAGAATGTACACTAATCAGTAGAATCCGGATTAGCTTTTAACTTATTTTATTCCTTACCTCATTTCAGTAATTTCTTAACCGAAAGTGCGAATCCTATCCTAAAACCGACTAAAGTGTAAAATTAGTAAAGAACCTAAAAGTGCCTAACTGAACATTTCAAAAATGTTGACATGAATACATGAAACTTCCACTGTTAACAAGAATAACGTGAATTTGCTTTCAATTTCACTATTCGCTATTTTCTTGTTTTCGTTGGGCGTGCGGCAGTCTTGCAGTTTGTGATGGTATTCATGTACAGTGAAACTGGTAATTGCGACCCGTCCCAGTAAAGAAAATGCGCCCCAACCCCGACGGTCCAATTTTTGCCGCCATCGGCCTGGCGTCGGGGGTGTGACAGTCGGGGAAAAGTCTAGTGAGGATTAAGATAGTAAACACGACGGAAGTAGTCATCAGCTACGACGTCATACTGACAGACTCTGACGCTACCCACTGTAAATACAAGGACGAAACTCTTAACTCGGCTTCGTGGCCGAATGGTCAAGACGTTCGCTTCTTGAGTGAAAGGTACCGGGCTCAAACCCCTCTTGGGTCAGCACTTTTCTTTTTTTCTTTCGAAATATATTTTCATATGCTCGTTTTTATTATTAATAATTGGTTTTTTGCATTTTTCGTACATTATCTTAAATTAGTGACCATGGAAAAGTGGAGGTTAGGCAAGGTTAGGTGCGGTCATATATCTTTACATTTTCCTCTCTCGGGTGAGAGAATTCCTAGCGCGAGACGCTCTTCGACTTCCGCCGTATTTACTATTTTAATCGCCATGTGGAAAAGTCGCATTTAAAGGCGGTCTACCAGCAGCCCGACGCCAAACGGGCGCGTTAGGCAAAAAATCCTGTTATCAAAGTGGCCTAAAGGACGAACCTAGGAGTGATCTAACTAGCTTAAACTGATCCTTGCAGTGTACCAATCACACCAGTACATTCTGTGAAATGGTTGGCAAATGGGTGGGAAAGTATTTTTTGCCTCCCTTGTCCGGACTATGGGGTTGGGATTTGGTCGGGACTGAGGAAAATGCCGACCATGTCCTAACAAGGCGGGAATATGACGGCAAGAATAGTCGAGAAGAAGGCGGGCCACCAAACTAAGTGAGACAGTCAGCAGAAAACAATTGCAATTAAAATAAGTGATAGTCACGATATATCTACAATAGTCATTGATTTCTACATTATAGAGATTAAAAAGTCAATTGCAAATGTCAGTTAGGATCGTCGGGCTTCACTCGGTGGTTGTTTTAAACACGACTCTACAACGACAGTTGAAATGTGTGCGGCAGCATTTGTATGGGCCGAATTCTTGCCGAGGGTTGTAACGCTCTAATATTAAAATATTTTTAATACATTGAAACATAACTCTTAATTTCATTCATCTTTTTACAGAAATATGTAGTGAAAATATCAAAAACTACAAAGCAAGCAAATACAGTGAAATTAACTACATTTTTCATATTCTCGTTTGCATGTTAAAAACATTGAATTTTAAACTATATTTCAACGAACATTTAATTTCGTTAATAGGGCGTTAATCTATGACATAGATTTTGCTTTATGTGCGTTTCCTACGGCGACATATTACACTTATTGAGAACTACAAATTTAGTAGTGCAGCGATGATCAAGGAGTTAAACAAGAAAAACTGCAGATAAGAAAGAAAAAAATGAAAGAATTCGTTATTTTTATTCGTAGATGATGGTAAGCAACGCGTAGCAACTCAATTCGAGACTGGCTGTTAAAACAGATACTGTAAAAGAGCAGTAAACTCACAACCTGGATCCATGGAGGAGTGGATAGGACGACGAGCTACCAACGAAAAGTGCAAAACGTTAGTGTGTACGAACCCCACAGCAGCCACTGGGATTATTAAAAAGTTAACACCATAAATCATGATAAAAGTAACGGATAAAACGGAAATAACTGTGTGTATACCAATAGACAGCATTCATGTTTTGTTTCGGATAACTAAACAAGTTTCTTATAGCCATATGCTGGCTGTCTTAGCTGTGCCGACGGCGGCAAACACCTGGTTCCCGACTGTGTATGTCGGGAAATGGTCGGGCCGGCCAAAGTGATCGTTTTTCTAGAAGGTTTTTGCTGCCTTTGAGGTTGTCGGCCCGACGATCGGGAACCGATTGCGGCCCTGACCCCTGTTTTCTCCATTGGGGTAGTACATCAACTGCGTCAGCAAAATAAAACTATGCACTATCGGCTGCTTTAGTTTCTTTACATGACTTTCTTATACATGATTTTTCTCGAAATCTACAAGATAGGCAACCCAACTCACGTAGAGTGGGCGGTGTGGGATTCTGAGAGTGTGTGGTGTAAGGCTAAGGGTTGGAATTGTTCTTTCTTTACGAGAAAATATTATCACATGTCCTAGGTTTTAGCAAGATATTTGTAATTTCTTGCGGTATGTAGAAAATAATGAAAATACTTAAGAGAATTACATTTCAAATACCAAAACAGCTAACCTAACACTATTTTTACTTTCGTTGAACCTCTAGTTGAAATTTACTGGAAGATGTAATTTAAATTGTCCAGTAGAAAATATACTTACCGAACTTGGAGAAATGAAAATGTACTTTGAAACTTATGGTTGCTATGTACTAATTATTTATTTCTTAATCAATCAAGTACAATACCGAAATTATATATATATTATTACAAATCACTGAACTAATTCCATTGAACACTAACGTTATACACGAAAAGCAAAAGAGAACGCATTTTTCTATCTTCTCTTAAAAATGGGACACGATAATCATGCTTTATAATTCTGATAATATGTTGTTATTTGCGTTTATCATTCACAAAAAAGATAGTAGCAAAATACACAAAACATGTTTTCTGCGAAGTTATAGTAAATGCAATTTCTCTCTACCATATATATTCAACAGAGACAGTAAAAAGAATGGATGTTTGAGCATCATATGCAAAATATTTCAGATAAATGAAAATTTTGCTCTTTCCAGACAAATATTTGTGTGTGCACGTCCATCAAGGATCGATGCGAGTATGTTTTGTTCCGAGCGACCGTACCTTACCTGGTATAGCGTTGGTTTCGTATTCGGGAGGTACTCGGTTCGGTACCAAGGGCTGACTGTCCTGACTTAGGTTTACCCAGTGATTTCCTCAGTCACACCAGACATGTACCGGAATGGTTCCTTCATTTATGATCTGGCCGACTCGTTACCGCATTTCGCCCAACATTATTCCGGAGTGATCTATAGGTGTCTAGAAGCTATAAATAAATTTCGAATCCAGCGAGTATAATACCTGTCGCTCTGTTAATTAGCATATTTCTCCTTAATACCGGGTCCAGATGACCGAGATGGATCGAATAGCCGTATCTCAGTTAGTACAGCGTTGACTTAGCAATCGGAAGATTCTGGAACGATATCAGCGGCCGCCTAATCGGATGTACGCAGAAATATGTGGTCTCGTTCAGAGTCTCGTCGTCCAGGGCCTGTGGGCGACCGCTGCAGGTTTTATCACATTGGGACAAATCTCCTGATCTGAATTTCTGGGACCAATGCCTGGTGGTGCGTTCATTCACGACATTATCCCAACATATTTGGCTGCGAACAAGCTCACATTAAAATTATAAAGTAGGTAACCCCAAACGAGCTGCTTCGACATCTCCATTTGTATTCGTGCTATGACTGCTGCGAGTGCGCAAACCGCCTGTCTTGGTCACGAAGCCCCTGAAGCAATCCCCGCCCGAACCAAATGGGGGATTCGTTTACCTCCGGAATATTTTACTCCAGGTTAATAATTCACAGAACCAACATTTTACCATTTCTTGACATGATTTAGCGGTGTAGAATTGTCAGTTGTATGATCACGTACTAAAGGCGAACATCAAAGATGGCGACAGCTTAAAACTTAAATTCCGATCACGCGGTTTATTGGTACTCGTATCTCTGAAACTGTGCGCTTGCCAAGATAGGGCTAGTGTCAATCTACTCTGAAGGTCCGGAAAGATACGCATTCAAGATGATGATCTGAGGGGGCGGCTTAAAACTTAACTTTTGGTCGCGCCTTTTTCAGATACCCGTATCTCGGAAACGGTACGCTTGCGCAAGATGAACTAGCGCCAATCGACTGAAGGGGTCCAACAACAAAGATACGCGCTTGAGGTTCTAGCTTGAAACTTTGCCTTCACTGTTTCTGTCTGTCCTACAATAGTATTAACCAGTGTTTCTAATTCAACCACTTTAAAATGTACTAATAGTGTTCTGCAACCGACCCCAAATTGTTGAATATATTGTAGTTCTGGAGTCACAAACTGTATTTTCGGTTATTTTGACTTAATGGGCTTTCCATAATGTTCTTCCGGCAAACTTTATGTAGAAAAAGTAATTTACTGAAAACTATTGTATTTTACCATAGAAAGTTGGGCATTCAAAGATCAATTATAAAATTTTAATTTAGTTCCGAACATTTAAAGTCTCTTTTCTTTAAATATGTAAATTGTTAGTGACTTTTTCCTCTAGAATGACGATATAGTAAAATATTTTTAAAATGAAGTGATAAAACAAACAACCCTAATAATTCAAGTCAATTTTCTGGAAGAAGAACTTATTTATTGCCTTTAAGCATGGCGAAATATGAAAAACTTGTTTACGACTTTTTAAAAATCTAACACCTCCCACGTTTCTGGACCGATGATCACCAACTTTTGTACAGTGATAGTGGTTGTGGATGAGAAGGTTTATATATCAAGAAGTTAACGAAAAGTTGTATGGTTTCCATGGTAAAGATACTAAAAAAAGGCTTTTCACGAATTATGCAAGAACGGCTGGACCAATTGCATCCGAACTCGGTATTCAGGTAGAGTGGACAATCCTCCATGCTTTAGCCGCACCAGAACTTTCATATTATTACCGTTTCCGTGGTAACGAGATTCAAATACTAAAACTTACATTCGCGCCTCATGTGAGAATCTTTAGGTTATATAACCAAAGGTAAGGCGTTAAGGGACAATAGAAAAAATACGTGGTCACTTACCTGTCATTGCGGCGACCATTTTAGAAATATTTATATTTACTATCTTGCGTTCTTATTGTTGTATCAATGTTGAATAAATGATACCTTACTCAGAATTGCATCCGAAAGTAGAAAGCCCAATCAGAATAACAAAAAAGTGTGACGTCACAAAGTACAAGCTGCCAATGCTGCCATCTTGGGAAATGATTAAATTTTAATGTCTTGCATTGTAGAAGTCATATCGAGAGGGAATAAAGAAAGTGTAGTTCAGAATGGCACCGGGAACCTTATGAATCTATGTTAATAAGGAAAACATGTGACCACATACTTTCTGGCCGTCATCTTGAAAAATATTTCATAATATTTCGGAGTCTAATGATCGCATAAATATGAAATAAATGATGTCTTGCTCATAATTGCATCCGAAAAAAGAAACTACAATCAGAATGGAAAAAAATTGTGATGTCACAAAGTACACTCCGCCAGCTTGGAAAATAATTAAATTTCAATATTTCGCATTGTAATAGGGGTAGAGTAAAGAATTTGTAGTTCAGGTAGTCAAACTTTAAGTGCTTAAGGAAACGTAAGGCCAGCGTGCGAATTAGGATATTTTTCCAGGGGGGGAGGGGATAAAGTAACTTGATATTGTTTACTTGCAACTTAACTTATTGGAACATCATTAACAAAACTTTTGATGATGATATAATTTGGAGTATAAGATTCAACTTGTTCTCGGTACGAGAAAATGATTGTATAAATTTCCGTGTTCAACTTCACGCTATCCCATGCAGATGAAAGAATGCTCTTCTTCCGAGAATCGTCACTGTATGATTTATTGTAATATTACTTTAGATATTCTAAACTGTTTCCCTTCTCTTTACAATGAATAATTATTTAGTCACAGTGCTCCCTTTGCTAAAACACTGGCAGCACTTTCGATATCCTCGGGATATTAATTTTGAAATATAATATATACTGGAATTTGTACGTAATAAACAGTCTTAAATATAGTTGGTACTCTTCCTTCTGTCCAATATATGCCACGTTAAGGCTTAATATGAAACACAGGACAAGTTTCAATAAGCTGCGTATCGTTTGACTGTATATGCTAGTCAAATTTTGAAGGGTATTCTTCTTTGTAAGGCAAGACTCTAACTCCTCACTCCGAATAATGTAGTCGTGAATAGATTATACTTTCTGCCATGCCTATTCTCGCTGGCGAAACGCTAATTTCAGTACTGTTGAGAAGTGCAGAAGTACATATGAATGAGTCTATTCTAGACTTTCACTGATTTTAGCGATTGATAGTTGCAAATGAACATAAAGTTCATAAATGAACTATCAGAGTTCCTACTGGTTTTGTCCTCCAGAGACCAGAATATCTAACTTTTCCATGACTCTTAAGAAACCCTAATCATTTCCCAGGCCATAGCCTAACAGCCAAGTGTTATTTTCTATATGGGTCTCGGGCTATTTGGTTTTTATTTCTCTAAAATTTCCAAACATGTAGAGGAAAGTATTCATATTTCTCCCATTGTAATTCTCATATAACAAGAATGTGAGTATTGCATTAATTTTTACAAACGTTAAAATACAAATGTTGTGACCCGATAATAATTTCATCCATACACAACACAAGAAATAATGTATTTTAAAAAGCAAGACAAAATTGGCTTTTCTTAAAATGGGTCCAAATTCCGCCCACTGCCTGCTGTCACATAAATAGGAACAATGATTGAAACATTAGAAAGGTTGTAAAAAAAAAAAAAAAAATCTGATTCATTGAAATTTCAAAACACGAAATCTGGAGAAGAAGTAGATTTTATCTTTAAACCATTCTCTAGTTATTACAGCCATATATCACAGGGAAAAAGTTAATATTTTGCTTCTTTACCACCACGGTTTTCATGGAACCAAATGTGACATTTTCTACATGCAATCCACTTTCATCCTTGTTTTCTTGGACGTACAGCCCCTCATAAATGGTATATTTCGTACTTGTTGATGTTTAACTACACTGATCATCTTTACAATCTCTCCTTGATGAATAAAGTCCTTTAGCTCTGCTACTACCAAGTTGCTTATTTGATTCTTTTCAAATTTCTCTCGCTCTGTTAGATGTGACAATTATTGTCAAATAGCAAATATATTGCGCGGTTTTCACTGAATTGCAGTTTGTTCTCTGCTCCTCTATCTAATTCACTTTCTTCATGTTCTACAATGCATCGTGTTACATTTAGGGATTGGAAATTTAGTTCCATCAGCTGAGCAAAATCAGGACTCCCATGGCACTATAAAATTTTATTCTCCACACATAAGATTAAAGGTTTTTCCAGCCCAACTTATCAATGTATATTATAGCTCAATTATCATTCACTCGTTAACAAAAGGTCACCAGCCGACGTTAGGGATGATTAGAAATGAACGTGGAGATCTGCAGGCGG
The DNA here is from genome assembly GCA_022664845.1 of Lepisma saccharinum. Lineage (NCBI taxonomy): Eukaryota > Metazoa > Arthropoda > Insecta > Zygentoma > Lepismatidae > Lepisma > Lepisma saccharinum. The sequence continues at coordinate 112,582 of JAGDQP010000839.1, forward strand.
GTCTTACTAAAATTATCGAGGTGTGGAAAAGGTATTTCGAAAAACTTCTTAATGTGCACAACGGAGAACAAACAGAGAAATTTGAAATCTATATCGCAGAAGCTTGAATAGCCGAAGCTAGCGAGATCGAGGTCGAAATGTCGATAAAGAAATTTAAAATTTTCATATCACCGGGAATAGACAATATTCCAGCCGAATTAATTAAAGCGGGAGGAATGGCACGAATCAAGGAACTGCATAAATTGATAAACACTACATGGAGAAAGGAGAGGCTTCCAAAGGAATGGAAAACCTCAATAATAGTTCCGGTTTATAAAAAATGAGATAAATTGGACTGTGATAATTACCGCAAAATCTCGTTACTCCCAACATGTTGCAAAGTGTTGAGTAATATATTGCTAACTCATCTACGTGTATATGTAACTGAAATAATTGGAGATCACCAATGTGGATTTAGAAGAAATAAATCCAAGTTGGACAAAATTTTCGCCTTGACACAAGTTTTAGAGTAATACAATGGGACTGTTCACCAGCTAGTCATTGATTTTAAGAAGGCTTATGATTCTATTAAAAGGGAAAAGCTATACAGTATCCTGGTACAATTTGGAATCCCGAAGAAACTTGTTCAACTTGTAAAAATGTGTCTAAGCGACCCCATAAGCAGAGTACGGGTAGGTAATATGATGTCAGATAGTTTCAAGATTCGCAACGGATTGAAACAAGGTGATGCTTTGTTACCACTATTGTTTAGCTTTGCTTTAGAATATGCGATTTTAAATATAAAAGAGGACAAAAAGGTACTAACATTGAAGGGCTTGAATCAAATGTTCGTGTACGGGGATGATGTAGATTTAATAGGGGACGATATAGATGCACTACAAAGTAGCACCGATGTCTTAGTAGAAGCGAACAATGAGATAGGTCTACAGGTAAACATAGAGAAAACAAAATACATGATGATAAGCCGAAACACAGGGAATAACGGAAATAGGTACGTAACAATTAAGAACGAGAACATAGAGTAAGTGAATAAATTTAAATACTTCGGAGCATATGTAACAAGCAAAAACGAGGTAACGGAAGAAATAATGTCGTTTAGTATCGGGCAACGCATATTTCTATTTGGTCCAGAAACCCCTAAACTCGCAATTAATATCAAGGAAGTTTAAATTGAAAATATACAGAACGGTTATTCTGCCGGTAATAGATGGTTGCGAAGGTTGGGGTAGGACCCTAACAGATAAACATAAATTACGAGTGTTTGAAAATCAGGTTTTGAGAAAGATATACGGGACGAGATGACTGGAGAATGGAGGAGACTGCATTATGAAGAACTTCACGGAGTGTATGACTCACCCGATGTTGTAAGAATAATGAAATCACGACGACTAAGATGGGCAAGCCATGTAGCTCGGATGGGGGAAAAACGAAGATTATATTCAATCTTAGTTGGAAAACCGGAGGAAAAGAGACCGTTGGGAAGACCGAAACGACGTTGGGAGGACAATATTAGAAGGAATCTTCGAGAAGTAGCTGTTTGTGATGAAAACTGGCTTGATCTTGCCTAGGATAAATCCCGATGGCGAACGTTTGTTACCACGGTGATTAACTTGCGAGTTTCGTAAGCCATAGAGTGAGTGAGTAATGTTTGGATTGCTGTGATAACTAAAGCACACAACGTTATCAGTCTCATAGTAAGTTGGTGAAGAGAAAGCTATAACGTGTTAGAGAGGGATAATTTGATCCCCCCTGCGATAGTGAATTCTAGTTTACGGCCAGGGATAAATAGATTCTAGAGGGGATTGTTCCCTCCCATACCTGGCCGTAATTCACACCCTGCGTAAGGCATCTTGATAGGTAAAGCACCCCTCTCTGCTGCTCCGAAAATATATTTCAAAACAGCCAACCTATAAGGCTTACTTATTATTATACTTCGCCCAACCTTATTTATATCTTGTTTAGTAATTTGTTAAATACTCTGATTAAAAAAAAATTGTGTCTGCGACGATATTATTACTTCCCACAAAATCTGTTTCGCACTATAAGCGTCAACTCGGTCAGCTCAATTTTGTAGACATCGTTGAAGATGAATGCGTCCTAGTTTATTTTACGTCGTACAGAAAAATATTTTCTACACGTGTTTTTGTTTTCTGTTAAGAATATTTTTTCTCTCTTTATATTTTTTCTTTAATTCACAATGGTTCATTGTGTCCTCTAATCATTCAAGGTTAATTTAACTCATTTCCCGACGTCATACAAAGATGAAATTTTGGACAGCGACTTACGTCGGGTGACAATACGATATTCCATCGTTACTTTCATATATTTTAAAAGATTTTATTTTTTAGTATTATCCTAAAATAAATACTAGCCCGCAACGCTGTATCTTTTGACTGGTTGCGGAACACTTTAAGGTTTCTAATGGCAAGATTAGCTTGAGAAAAAGTATTCGAACGCCGAAATAACTTGATAAAAATAATAAAAATAAACTTTTTATGAACACACTTTTCTTAAACAATTCACACTAAAAAGTAAAAATTAATTTTGTTTATGCCTGACTAAAAAGATAAGCATGGGGCACGACAATGGAAGAATTTATAAAGTGACTGTATACGAGAGTGCGCCTTATGCTTTTCTCTTAGTCATTCATAAACAAAATTATTTGTTTGCTTTTTAATACGAATTGTTTAAGAAAAGTAGGCTATTTTTTTAAAAAAATGTTTTTTATTACTTTTTTCGAGTTTTTTCGGTGTTCGGATACTTTTTTTTTTATAACTCCGAGCATTCTGAAGACATTGCAATAAAACTTATTTTCGGCTGTCATTTTCCAAAATGTCGGTTGATGCACTGCATGAATTTTTGGCAACTTTCAATATTTTTGCCAGGAGGGTCTAATAAACAAATGTGCCAAATTTGTACTTCCTTTTAATTTGTTAGATCTTTTTTTTTTTTTTTTTTTTGCTTAAAATTCTTTACTGTCAGCTGCAAAAGTTCAGTTACAAATAGTTACCGCAAACGACACTTGGCGGCGTTCAAGCACTATATCTTATATAATCATACTTATAGTGGCGCTGTTGCGGTTGTTTCTCGAAGTGCATTCGCAGAATCGAATAGAGCAGCAGCCTTTCTCAACCTGCGACCTCCTTTTACCATGTTTTCTTGTCGATGTGTTTATAATAAGCACTACTATATTATACACGATATAGTTTTACCTTAAAATATACTTGTTATATAGATAATTGAAAAGCTTGTTGCAATCTCTTTGAACTTGAACTTATTTGAGCTTTCTAGGCCAAATAGAGGCAGAGTTACATCAATTTGTAGATAGCTAGGGATCTTGGACATAGCAATTTCGGTGCAATTTGACCTTGACTAATTTTAAGATTAAAAGTTATCGGGGATTTAACAATTGCCACGGTGACTAAGTTCCATTAACATCCCCAATTTCCCGAATTTCATGCAATTCTGAGATAGTTTGGTTGAAAAGAGTCTTGATTCGGCATGGAATGTCTTCTGCTTTATACAATTTTTTATTTGCTTTTTGCTTATATGTTGTATCTCCTTGATACTTTGAGTGCGGGGCGTAAAAAATTGTATGACGCTTTTGTGGTTAGTGGGCCATCGATTGGTGCAGAATTGAGCTTATCCCAGATTATCATATCGGGAGTGTTCCTAGTAAGACGTGCGATGATGATGATAATCATTCAGAGATGAATAGTGCAATGATGTTCGCTAGGAGAGAGAAAACCGACTTCGTGCAGAGATTGATGAATACCTTCAAAAAGGTAAAAAAAAGCGAAAAAAAAAAAAAAACAGAGAAGTTAGGATCGAGGACTTTATTTATGTCCCTAGGTGGAAGGGCAATGCACACGATGCTAGTCGAACCAAATACTTAATAGAATTGATTGTGGGTTAGATAGCTAATATGTTGAAATCGGAAAGCACAAATCGAAATTCGTGAAACGCTTATGTATATTTGTTCCGTAAGAGCACATTTTCTCAGATCAAGCAAGTATGGTTCAACATATTTTACCAATATTATGAATAGACCAATGAATGTTCCTAAATTATTATTTATTAAGATTTGCTACTAAATATAACCTTAAGATCAAGTAATGAACACAAGTAGAATACATTGGTATTCTCAATGGTCCATGGCATAATGAACATCGATCATTCCAACTCGAGGATATTATATTTTTGAATAATATCTATAGATTTACACTAACCTCAAAAGTATTCAGTTACCTGATTGCATATCACATGCATTTAATAAACGCATTGCAAAATAAACGAAAGTAGCACGAATAATCAACAATATGTGATAGGCTTAAATTACACCATTCCAATCAAACGTGTACAATAGCAAACATTCTAGAACGAAATATGCTTTCTCTTGTTTCTTAAGTCATAGCATCATTACGGCGAACATTGATCCAAGTTATTGAATTATACAGAGTTCATTTCATTATCTAACAATACTTAGAGAAACTAACGCACTATTTTAAAACTCTAGGTGCGGGCTTCATTTTGTAAACAGTCAAATACATAGTTAAAGTGACTTCTGCTATAAATTTATAAAAAGTACGCAAGCAAAGAAAGCATTGAGGGCAATGAAAGGGCAGTAAAGCAACAACGTGTCGTTTTGCCGAATGTGATGAGCTTTGAGCAGGAAATGGACAACTTGAGCAGGAAGTTGACCCGCATCGAACCGGATGTAACGGAAAAAGAATTGTTTAGAGAAGCGTCGAGCATACTCCCTTAAGATTTGAAGAAGATATTAGCATGTACCAGTTACAACACTACAGATGGCCTATTGAAATGAATAGGAAGACAACAGTTACAACACTACAGAGGGCCTATTGAAATGAATAGGAAGACAAGATGCCATTCGAATAAGAGGAAGCAATGGAACCAAACAGAGAAGTAGTATAAATCAGCAATCTAGTGAAGATAAAAAATATAACCATTGGGAGAGATAATAGGAAATTGAATCAATATAACAGGAATAGCAACCAGAAGCCTTATGGATCAGCTAATAAATCGAGGACTTATGGAAATCAGGACCAAAATAGAAGAAACTCCTACAGTGAAGCAGTCAATGCTGGCGTCTCACAAGAAGGTGTTACGACTGTTACCCCATTTAGAAGCAATCTGAGAGAATAATTCAAAGATACAACTACCCGACAATTGGAGGTTTGAAACTAATGGAGAAGATAATTCTATCCGGCCCAATGAAGTTAAGAGTGCAGCAAGCATAAAAACCACACAGACAGAGAAAATCAGGCTGAATCAGGTGATCAGGCTGAACATGACTTATTATCAGCAAACTATATTTTTGAACTTTCAGAAAGTTACTTAGGTAGTGCATAAACATATGATAGTCTGTTGGTGCTGCTATGTCTGGGATATACAGAATATGCGAGAGCACTTCAGTCCTCAAGTATCTCATCAGCTTCTGGTTTGTAATTTTTGCCAGGTATAGTTCAGCGTTGCTGCAAAGAGTAGAGGACTCCCTATATAGACCAAAGATGGTTACGTTTTACAAAGCTATTGGTGCATTTCGTAATTTTCTGCACAGTATGTGACAGCGGTAATGTTTTTACCAAGAGGAAAAACTTGTAATGCACAACATCCAGTGCCGTCCACCACCACATTAATAATACCTTCTAGTTTACATTTTTTTCTTTTAATTAATGAATGTGAAATTTTCACTATATAAGGAACCAACTTTCTTGTTATGTGAGTCGTAATATCTTCTTCTGCCTTAACAAGCAACCTGTGCGAAACTAGTATATGTTCCAGTTTAGTGTGTTACACTGCCTGTGTTTTGAAAGAAAAAGAAAGAAAGCAAATATAAATATATTGTAGCATAAAGAGGGCGAAGAAGTAGTGGAGTGCTAAAAACAGAATGTTATGGGGAAAGTAACATTTAGACCTCTTAGTGGGTCGTAAATCTTCAACGCCATCTGTCGATGATGTGGTCTTTCCATTTAGTGCGTCAAAGTGAGAAATGGCCAAGTCAATGTGAATCTTAATAGGGCTCTCTGAAACAAGATATAACTTATTTTTGTGTGTTTGTTTGTTCTCTTTTTGTTGACATTTCATTTAAACATGTTAAATACAAAACGTCAGACAAAGAATAGGTGTTTATCTAATCCATAACAGGATTACATTTCTTTGACGTAACATTTTTAATCGCTTTTTAAAACTTGTAAGTTTCAAAATACTGCACGTACCGAGGTGTGCATGTGAGGAAGATATGAATGGGCTTATTTCTGTACACACCAAATTGATTTATAAAATTATTCTTACGTAATATTATCGATAATTTTATAAATTGATTTGGTGTATACAGAGATGGGTTTTTTAATGTCTTCCTCATATGCACATTTCGGTACGTGCGGTATTTTGAAACTTCAAAATTATTCTTATGTAATATTTTCGATGTTGAAGTTACTGGTCTCCCACCAGGCGTCTCCCCAGGTGGCGGGTAAGGGAATGCCGACCAGATATGGTGGGTACCGGAAATATTCCGGGGCGGACCAAAACCAGTACTGCTGCCTTGCAGTTAGTACAGCGATCTACAAAGGCTAGGGGAAGATAACCCCGAACAAAAATATCATGGTGAGGGGAAGCAGCATCACCATTACCACTCTGAGGCTGAAGATGAATGACATCGGCAAGGCCCAGAGATGGACAGAGGACATCTTGAATGCCTACCTTTACTGCGAGGTCGTAGAGCTGACAACTCTAAACCGCTAAAACATGTCAAGAAATAGTAACACATGGTTCATGGATTCTCCTGGGGTAAAATATTCCGGAGGTAAACTAGTCCCTCATTCGGATCTCCGGGCTGGGACTGCTTCAAGGGGCTCCAAGAACAGGATTAAGAAAGACCTTAGAATAGGAACGTGGAACGTACGAACATTATACCAAACGGCCGCTCTTCAGGTGGCGGTACGCGAGACCGGGAAGTACGAGCTAGACATATTAGCGATACAAGAAGTTCGGTGGGAGGATAAAGATAGCATCAGGGCAAGTACACTTTCTACTAAGGTGGAACACAGTCTCACGATTTCGGAACAGGATTCCTGATTACGAACAGTATCCTTCAGGCGGTTCAGAATATAGAGTTCGTAAACGAAAGACTATCGTACGTTACGATATGTACTCGATGGGGCAACACGGTTTTATTAAACGTCTATGCTCCGACCAATGTTGCCACTGATAACGACAAAGATATATTCTATGATGAGCTAGAATGGCTGTTTGACCGATTACCGAAGTATAATTCGAAAATTGTGTTGGGTGATTTCAATGCAAAGGTAGGTAGGGAAGAAATATATAGACCTACTATAGGCAAATACAGCCTTCACGAAAAGACCAACAACAATGGAGAAAAAGTGATACCTTTCGCGATTTCGAAAACCCTACTGGTAAAGAGCACGTACTTTTTTAACACAAAGACATACACAAATACACATGGGTATCTCCGGACGGCAAAACTCTCAACCAGATCGATCACGTATTAGTAGACAGACGAAGACACACCAACATGATGGATGTTAGGTCGTACAGAGGAGCGGAAGGTGACACCGACCATCAATTAGTGATCACAAAAGTAAGGGAAAAGTTATGCAACGCAAACAGAGAAAACAAGGGGTCAAAACAACTTAAATTCGAAATGAAACGATTAAATAATCCGAGCATCAAATAGGTTCGAAATCCTAGCCGACTCGAGTAATAATAATGATGATATTAATAATGAAATTGATGTAAGTAAGATGTGGGAGGAAATTCGTGAAACAATTAAGAGCGCAGCGAAGGAACGTGTAGGTGAGAAGATACAACAGAAAAATAAACCTTGCTTTGATGAAGAATGCCTTAAGCTTCATGAGGGACAAAAACAAGCAAGGTAACGATGGCTAAGTAATAAAAGTGAAGCAAATATCAACCACTACAGTAACACGAAACGAAACGCCACACTCGGTTTCAGAAACAAAAAGCGAGAATATCCGACGCCGAAGATTCAGGAGATAGAGGAAAACGGCAAGACAAATAACATACGGGATCTATACAAAGGGGTAAACTCGTTAAGGAAAGGTTACCAGCCGAGGTTAGGAATGATTAGAAATGATCGTGGAGATCTCCAGGCTGATCCTACTAACATTGTCCATGTGTGAAAAAGTTATTTCGACAAACTTCTTAATGTACACAAGGGGGAAGGAACAGAAGAATTTGAAATCCATACCACAGAACCGTGGATTCCCGAACCTAGCGAGATCGAGATCGAAATGTCGGTAGAGAAATTGAAGAATTTCAAAACACCAGGAATAGACAATATTCCAGCCGAATTAATTAAAGCAGGAGGAACGGCACTAATCAAGGAACTACATAAATTGATACGTACTATATGGAGAAAGGAGGAGCTCCCAAAGGAATGGAAAACCTCTATAATAGTTCCGATTTACAAAAAAGGCGATAAATCGGACTGTAATAATTACCGCGGAATCTCGTTACATTCAACCTGTTACAAGGTATTAAGTAATATTCTGTTAACACGCCTAAGTGTATACGTAGATGAAATAATTGGAGATCACCAATGTGGATTTAGAAGAAATAGATCCACATTGGACCAGATTTTTGCTTTGAGACAAATTTTGGAAAAGAAATGGAAATACAGTGGACGGTTCATCAGCTATTCATTGATTTTAAGAAACCATATGATTCTATCAAAAGAAAAAAGTTATACGGTATCCTGATACGATTTGGAATTCCGAAAAAATTGATTCAACTAGTGAAGATGTGTCTCAACAACTCCATAAGCAGAGTTCCGATAGGTAATAATTTGTCAGATAGTTTCAAGATTCCCAACGGATTGAAACAAGGCGATGCCTTGTCCCCGCTACTGTTTAACTTTGCGTTAGAATATGCGATTTTAAAAATTACAGGGGACGAAAAGGGACTATCATTGAATGGTTTGAATCAACTGTTTGTATACGCGGATGATGTAGATTTAATAGGGGACGATATAGATGCACTACAAAGCAACACCGATGTCTTAGTAGAAGCGTGCGATGAGATAGGTATACAGGTAAACATAGATGAAACTAAATACATGATAACAAGCCGAAACACAGGGAATGAGGGAAATAAAAACATAAGAATTAGGGATGAGGTCATAGAGAAAGTAAACAAATTTAAATACTTGGGAGCATACCTAACAAGCAAAAATGAGGTCACGGAAGAAATAAAAAGTCCCTTGGTATCGGGGAAGGCATGTTTCTATTCAGTCCAAAAACTTCTAACGTCGCGATTAATATAAAGGAAATTGAAATTAAAAATATACAGAACGGTTATTCTGCCGGTAATACTTTACGGTTCCGAAAGTTGGAGTACGACCCTAGCTGATGAACATAAATTGCGTGTACTTGAGAATAAGGTCTTGAGTAAGATATACGGGTCGAAACGCGACGTGATAACTGGAGAGTGGAGGAGACTGCATAATGAAGAATTCCACGGACTGTACGATTCACCAGATGTAAAAATAATGAAATCGCGACGACTAAGGTGGGCAGGCCATGTCGCTCGGATTGGGGAAAAACGAAGATTATTTTATATCCTGGTTGGAAGACCGGATGGAAAGAGGCCATTGGGAAGACCGATACGTCGTTGGGAGGACAATATTAGAAGAGATCTTCGAGAAGTAGTTGTTTGTGATGAAAACTGGCTTGATATTGCCCAGGATAGAATCCAGTGGCGAACGTTTGTTACTGCGGCGATGAACTTGCGAGTTCCATAAGCCATAGAGTGAGTGAGTTAGTTAAATTTGAATATGTTTATGTTGTTAGCTCGGCAAAGAAATTGCCCAGAATGTGTATAGAAATAGGTGGCATTCCGGCCGTTGCATTAGTTGATACAGGGGCTACCTACACCCTGATGAGTAAAGTATTATTCGAGAAAATCAAGAAAGAATATTCGCCAGTAAAATTGGACATTATTGGAACCGAAAAGATTAAGTTGGAAACCATCAATAGCGGTTATATAAAAATACAAAGAAGAATTGGCATTGAAATTCAGGTCGCAGATGACTATATCCTAACCTAAGATGTGTTGGTAATCGAGAACAGCACACTTGACATCGTTTTGGAAAGTAATTTCTTAGAATGGATTGATTCCTTAAGATCAATTAAGATACCGCAAATAATGATTGACTACCGTGGGAGAGGTTCAGTGCTGGTTAGCGGATAATACTAACTCTCCGATTATTAACGCAAATAAAAACAACAACACTGGAGATTTGGAATAGCCAACTGCTCAAATTACCCCAGATCAGTTAGAGAAAGAGAAACTGCTATTTCAGAAGAATAATGCAATAGAAAAAAGAAAAGAAACCCACAATTTAGAAAGAAAGCCTTAACACAAGAAGAGAGGGACCGAGCATGGATGAACTCTATGCTCGTGCTTGTGGAAGAATTTAATAAAGAGGAAAATGAATTTGTGGCCTGCTCTGAGATAGTGCCAACGAAAAGGAAGAAACAGCATGAGAAAGGGGAGGGCGAGCTCCCTCAAAACCTAATGCACTCATGTAGGTTCAGGCAATATCCTAAATCATAGTAAGCAATATCATTATGGAGAATTAGAGTCGGTGATAGTAATTATCAGCGGCAGAAACTAATCTGCGACAGAGATCATCATCAGTAATGATGTATAGCAGAATTAGCTGTCGTTCTCTGCAGCAGTGATTATCTGCAGCAGCAGAGTTAACAGTTGTTTTATGCGGCAATTTAATTAGCAGCTGTTTTTCTGCGGCGGTTCTCATCAGTGGCAATAGTTGTCTGCGGCAACAGAATTAACAATTGTTTTTCTGCAGCAGCAGAATTGAAGTTGTTTTCCTGCTGCAGTTAAATTAGCAGCTAGTAATCGTTAATAATTATATCGCATAAAGAGAATTTGAAAAAAAGAACTGTGACAGTAGTTTTTGCGGGCTAATAATATATGGAAAAAGGAGTGGAACGAGAGTGAGAAAGGGAGAAGAACGTGGGCTATAATGTCGGACATGAGAGAAAAACAAGAAATGGAACACTAGCAAGCAAACCAAGCAAGGGAATGACTCACTATATAACATGACATGGTCCATATATGGCAAAGCTGTACGAACTCGGGATCAGAGAACATCCAAGGTGTGAATGTGGAGTAATGGTAACGCCGGATCATGTAGTTAGAGAATGTGAATTAGATCCAGAATTCGAAGAAATCAGACGAGAATCAGCAGGAAGATCTGTAAATGAAATGACATAGTAAGAAACCGGGAGTTGTATGTCATACTCGATGAATAATGCACAAAGGTATTAGAAAAACACTCAAAAAAGTTTCTTAAGACAAATAATCACTGATAAGGATGATAGAAGATCGTAAAGGTCATGGTACTGTTTTGTTTATTTACATTAGTTCGTACTAAGTATTGATAATAAACATCTAACATAAATAATAGCTGAGAAATGATAAATACTGTTGGGATTATTTTAACTTATTAAATAATATCTTGTGTGCCTATTTAAGGTTATTTACCCTTATACTTATATACTAATATATACTTATATACTAATGTATTGTATTATTTGTTGTAACGGAGGTCTGCCAGTTATTGACAATCAAGAAATTTGATTCTGGTTCTGATATAATAATTAGTGGATATTTCAAGGTTAAATCTAAGTTTTGAACTTTAAATATTAGTAGTAAGGAACAGGAATCACTGTGTATGGAAAAGACGAACTAAAAACGCAAAAAGAATATTAATACCATAGCATCTTTAAGAATAGTAATTATTAAAATTATAGAGGAGAAGGTCCAAATACTGGCTACGACTTATATTTTTCGAATATCTCCAAAATGTTCCAAGGAATGTACTAAACAACAACTGCAAATATGTCTGAGATATGTTTACTTTATAATGTAATTGCAAATGTAGATTAAAAACCCATGACTATGATATTAAACACACATTTTGCAGAGATGTTATAATCTTGACTTTTGAAACACCGGTCTAAATATGGGCTACTCTTTAGTTACCTTAAAAAATTAAGAAGAAATGTTAACAGTTCAAAATAATGTTCAAGAGTGATATAGTGATGATAAATGTATATTTACAAGTCAGAGATAGTCCTCCTTTTCTGCACCAGCGCATTCTTTATGTGCTCACATCGAACACATGATACATATAACCCATAAGTCTCCCTGTGTGTTCAAAGAATATCCTGTCGCAGAATATACAATTCTTATCTTCACCATCTGGCTTTTCTTGTGCAGCTGGCGTATCGAAGTAACTATCTTCATCATCACAAGGATCTAGATCAGAAAACATCATCCTGGATTCTCCTGAATCTGATTCTTGTCTTAAAGTTTGTTTTCTTTTCCGTTCAGGTGCATTCCATTTTTTAAGAGTTCAGATCTTTACTCAGCTTAACTAAAAAATAATGTCTTCTTGCTGTTACTAGATTCCTGCTTTTCCAAGCAAGCCATAATTGCTTCTTAGTATAGGTTATCCGTGTTTATAACAGTAGCACTTCCTCGTTCTCTAAGTCGATTGCTGACTTTTTTCTTTAGGACAGAAACTGCTGAAATATGAAAAGAGCTTACTATATTTGAAATTCAAAGTGCTGTGTTCTAAAAGAAGGAAACTTAAGATGAAGATGTAGGTATAGGCAAGGTAGCCCATATTTAGACCATTCATAGGGGTTGCTTCGTGACGCAACAGAAGTCAATACGCAATGTTATTTGTTCTTTGTTTCATACTGACTATAAGTGTTGTCTCTGAGGAATACAACTCGCATTATAAAACATTTTATACTTGGTTTCATTGTGTTTAAAAAGCTGAAATAGAAATGCCTGATAAAACTTTCCCATTGTTGAAAACATGTACAATATACAAATAAATCAACCACATCCAACTCTTTGTCGCTAATTGAATTCCGCCCCCCCCCCTCGTTCTTGGGAAACTTTTTTACACTTTTGTCAGCAGTACTACATAAGCATATACAATCTAAAACGTCCACTATCCCGTATTTGGACCATAGCCCATATTTGGACCTTCTCTATGAATAGGGAGAAAAATGACGTTTTGTTGGAAAATGGTGGAAACAAACTAAAATTTCGACTATTTTAATATATAGTAAATGGTAAATTTTAGTGTAGAAATAGCTTTTAGTGTTGAGAATGAAGGTACACATTAAGAAATCGCTTATTGTTTGATGAAGTATATTAAAATTCTAATGTAAACAAAGTGCAAATGACAGTATATTTTTAGTATGAATTAAGTAACATTAAAACAATGAATAAACGTGGTTGCTTCTTTTGATGGTGGGTTTTGGTTGGTGGTAAAAAGAAAATTTAATAAAAAATGAACTAAATAGGGATCTAATTTAAAATGAAGAAATGGAACAAATTGTTAATATATTTCCAACTGATTTTACCAGATCCGGATCTAGACGGGAGCAAAAGGGAGCAAGCGCCCCAGGCGGTACCTTTAGGGGCGGAAAACAGCTAAAAATAAAAGCTCCTAAAAAAAAGGAAGTCAGATCGCCTATTAAATTGAAACTGACCTAAACGTGTTCAAAATTTCAATCCCGGCGTGCTAAGACATTTTTTTATGTTATTCCATACAACCTACCTTAATTTTTAAAATTCAAGTCAGATAGGCAGGTCTACTGCATTACTGGAGTTAGTAATAGCGATGCCACGACGAGCTCCAGAGAGGATAACAAAAGTACACAACGTGATACCAGACAAAGTTGTGATCGTCGCGTCGGTCGGTCGTGTTGTTTGGCTAAACACGATTAATAAGACGGAAAATTTTAACTTTGCCCTCCACAGGAGAATTTCTAGTTCCGGCACTGGATTTTACTAGTGATCATTGGTTGTCAAGTCAGATTTTTTTAGTGATGCGTTTTAGGTTGGAAGTTTATACATCTTATTCTTTTAAACTTTAGAATTTTAATGTGTGAATTTTTATAAAGTATATAAATATAGTATATTTTAAATTTTGATGATGGTATACGTTAACTTTGTGCGTTGAAAAATGCGTAAACTATATAAAATTAATTAAAATTTGAAAATATTTTAAGGTAGCGTATTAAGATCAGATTATTTAATAGGTGCTAAACTATTATAAGAGTTCCACAAAGTCTGCTCGGGCAGTTATATTGTAATCTCTAGGTTATGGGTTTCCCAACTGTAGAAATAGGGAACAAGACTGTTCCATAAGGTGGAAATAGTTAAAAGGTCTCTAACCAAAGCTTTACTCATGAGCCCATATGGGCTAGAGGAAGAAGTGGGGCTTACCGGCCTTCTGGTCAGTGTATCTGCAGCAAAGGTAGCAGAGTATCATCTGTCCCAGAAGACATCTTTAACCCTTGTCCTAATCCACCAATCAATATCAAGATACTCGAAGTGATTCCCCTTAGTGAATCCCCTTACTGAAGTGATAAAGTGAATTATATATAAGATGGTAAAGAAAAGGTACTTATATTATAGAATACCAAGACAGGCGTACACGAACATCACAAACACAATTAATGAATAATAGTGAATATTATCAAGTTAATATATTGTATTAAACTTGGTGAATATATATATTACCCAGTTATATAGTGAAAAAGTGAATATACAAGTGCAATAGTGATTTTTTCCCAGAAGATTGGAATTCAAAAAACACTGAACTATGAAAAAATAAGATAAATATAAATAAAATCTATAAAGACTTTTTGAGAATTTAAATTGGAGAATTGTATTGTAACAGCCTAGTTGCTGTTCCATTTTTAATTTTCTTCCTCTTTTATTTTCTTAGTATGTTCTGTTTCCTTTCTGTGTGTTCTCCTTAGCTCATTCTCTTTGTTTGGTTTTAGTCACGCTTTGAGCGTGTTTCGTTTTATTTTTGCTTTGGTTTTCCGTCGTTATCTATCCAGGTTTTCGTTAGTCACGCAGCATTGACTTGGATCTAGTGCTTGTTTTTTTATTGGATCCTAGTCAATGCTTAGCTCCGTGTTTCTTGCTGATTGGTGTGAATCAGCCTTCTTCTCCGTTTGATGGGAGAACTGCTCTCCCCGCCATGTTAGTTCAGTTCCAATTTTTTCGACCAGAAGGACGGATGTCTGGGCTTCCAGTCATTTTAGTTTTCCAGAGTCCTAACTACGAATGGCAACTATAAATGCCAAATTTAGTATATTGAAGAATATTTCGACTGAGTTCTTCCATTACGGTGAAATATATATTAATCGTTGTAAGGAGAAAATAATACCGATACAAGTGCTAACAAGAAAGTTCATCTCAACAAGTTAATTCCAAATTTCACGTCAATAAAATTATTATTTTATATTTTGAGATTATTTGTCGAGATGTATAATATGTTCTAAATTTCAGTATGGGGCCGCTATTGACCGAATTCTTACATTTCAAGTATCGGATCGTTAGATTCCAATAATCAAATGCCAAAATTCTTAGTCTCCAGTTTCCGAATCTGTTTGAAATTCCTGGTTAGCAATGTTAACAGCTACCGTATATGATCATTATTAATCAAATTAGCGACATGTTTGTTCAACCATTTTTGCGTACTGTTTTCCGATAAATTTTGACTTTAATTGTAAAATTTGATAATTCAACATGATTAGCTAATCTTGGTTTCAACTCCAGCCTCTATTCTCCGTTAGTCACATTTTATAACATTATTTTTGCAAATTCAAGATTTATTCAGAGCGTCATTTGTATAGTGTAATAATAATCTGTAATGACGTCACGACTATTATAAGCTCAACTTGTTTCTTTCGTTAAGGTATGTTTTGACCAATAACTTCATTTCTGTAACTAACTGTGGTAAAACTTTTCCAAATTGAACAACAATGTTTCTGGAATAACTTGTAAAAATTTAAGAGAAATTCAATAATTATTATAGAAATTATGGACATTTATATCTGACAAACCAACTTTCCTTTCGCTTAATTAATTCAATGTATACAAGATAGACGATACAAATTTGATTGCTTCCTACAGCACAATAGTAATTCTGTTTTGATTTTTATGAATTACAAACTCCGAAAGCTTACATTATGTAAATTCAGTTGAATAAATTGAAATTTTAAAAGTTTTATATTTCTTCGAACAATCTTGTGTTTCTGTTCAATGAACGTAGTATGGAAAACCTCTCAGTTAACTAGGTACGAATTAAGGCATTAGTTGATAATCCATATACAGTGTATAATAATTATGATGCGCAGTGATTTATTTAACGTTTGAAATGATATTCATCTGAATTTAACTACGAATCATTACGTGAAGTTTGACACCAATCGATACTAAATTATTTCTCTGTTTCGGTAAATCTGTCGTTTTGAGTGATGCGTTCTTAATTAGATTAGGTTGGGTCATAAATCCGTAGGCCAATGGTAGGATTCTTTCGACAGCTGAGATGTAATAACTTCGGAAAGGAACTATATATTGAATTACTGCTTATACTGCGTTGACATATGAAGTGACTCCAGTATGTGATTGATATTACTTGCTTTTTTGCGTTATGACAAGACGTTTAGATTTAATTGCGACCGTCATTCGTTGTGTTCGCAGTCTTTATTTCAGGAATTGCGATTCCGGACTACAGGTGTGGGCCCTACTAAGGTAAAGGTAAGACATGGTCTTTTGCCACCATGTAGACTTCGAAGTGAGTAAAGACGCAGTATGAGTCATATGAATTGATATGCGTATGATCGTTTGAGATTATTCCCAAGTATGGATTTCCGTTTTTCTTTCTTAATCTATCGCTAATCTGAACCAGCTGGTACTTTAGAGTATGAAACGACGATCTAGTTAAAAAGATTGGAGGTGTCGCCTCACTGGTATTTCCTCCCTTGTTCTAAACTGTTTTTTCGCAGCGATCACAAGGATCTGGAATCCTCTTTCCCAGATATTCTTAAATCTGGAAGACATTTTTTCGCCGCTCGTCTGGGGTGTAGAAAATGTTTGGAGCTAGAGTTTTGGTTAGATGCGTTGCGTGGGTACTCTAGGCTCCTACCCTATTTATATTTCTGGATTGTTTTGGGTGTTGCAGTTTTGACTTCAACTAGCCAGGAATGTGTGTGATCTTGTGTGGCGTTTCAGTATACTTACAAAATTTCTTTCTTCGGGAGGGGAATATGTGACATCGCACTCGCGTGTTAAGAGATGCACAATGTTTGGTATAAATACCTTTGGTCACTTATGTTATCCCCAGTCATTTATATAAACTCATCTTTCGGATTTCGCAATATTTTTCTGGATAATGAAAGTAGTGATTATCATGCTGAATGTTACACAATGTACAAGAGTTTAGTACATACTATTATTAGCATTCAAAAGTATTGATCTAAATTTCTATAGTAAACCAAATGATAGTAAGCCAAAGGCCTTCAATATTCAGAGAATATTATTTTAAAAGGACATTTAATTAAAACTATGAATATATTGTGTGTTACTAATTCTGTTGAATGTATTCTAATTAATATGCGAGGTCTTGGCTCGGAAAGATGAAGGGCGGGGTCTGTTAGGATAGCCAACTGTTGGGATCGATCCCAAAACACCTCAAATGGGAAGTCAACCACCTAGTGGGTGGATTCTGTGTTTGGCTAATTAGTCTTTGGACTCACACTCGATCTCGGATTCAAACCCGACACACTACACAAGAGCAGGAAATAAACAAATGATGTAAGAAAAATAATAAAATATACTTTATTGTTAAGAACTTACATTTTTTAAACACACAATACAATACAGCTTTCGTTCCTAGTTCACTATTCCTTGACAGACACAAACAACTATCAACTTAAAACAATATCTACAAAAGCTTCTAAAAATTAATATATATCACAACGTAACTCATATTGATATACTGCGTAAAACCAGTATAAGCACAAATATTACACTCATTCTACATAGGTAATAAACAGGTACTTTTACTCATAAAACAGTAACATAATGAACATAAATGTTGTGTGTATACTTCTTCATATACCAATATCGTATAATGGAGAATTCTGTATCAGGATGTACAGTGGGCGAAACATGTTTGTAAAATTTGATCAAGATATTTTTCATTGATTTCTTTTAAATCTTTCGGTCGATTTCGACACAATAACAGTCGTATACTGTCGCGTTGAACAACGCTCTTAATATATGTAAAGTACACTAAAAGATTCCAAATTAATTTATAAAGGAGTTTATCAAATTCTACGAAATTTCTTGGTCTATTGTACTTAACTACAAATTTCGAGGAAAGGGTAGAGCGAAACTCATGGTTGGGGGGAAAAAATTCAAAATAGTTTCGGTTGGGTTACGGAGAAACCTTTTGTGCGTTTCACTAGCCAGCAAATCAAAATATACACCCAGAAATAATCATTACGGTTCTGGTCTCTTACGATGTCATTTAAACTCATATCAATTCGTATATTTCTTTGTCTCTCGAGCACATATTGTGTTGTTCACAACATCTTGGGCAAAATTATATAAATCTTACTGTTATTGCTATGCCAACATTATTAGATCTTAGTGGTAATTAAAAATGAAAATAAATCACTCGTATAAATCTATAATACTGTTAAAGAGCATTACATAAAACTAGATTCACTAAAGTTGTGTAAAAATAGCATAAGTTTCAATACTGGTTCTAAATTGCATTTATATAATAATACTGATTTCTATAAAGTTGTGAAACGAAGACGTTTTTTTCTGTTTGTTATACGCAATGATTAAAAAATATTTCTATTTTATAAAACTCAATTTCTAAAATATAAAACAATGGTAAATTCTGAAAAAAGAAAAAACAAATAGAAAGCAACAAGATTTGAAAACTATTTGACTCGATTAATATTTTCCATTTCGAAAGTCCCTGCACAAATAAATGAGAATAAAAATAACCTTACATCAGAGCGTATTTATAACTAAATATAATTTCTTTACTAATTAAGTACCATGCTTTACGTGACATAGAATTATAAAAGGTGAATATGTCTAAAAAAGAAAAATACAGACACACATCTGGAAGCTTTTGAAAGAAGAGAAACTTGAGTAAATCTGAAGTAAATACTGTTCGTATTTTCTTAAGGAACTGAACAAATGCTTACTTTCTCTTTAAGCGTATGAAAATCTTCCAAAGTTTAAATAAATGATGGAATCGCAGCTTGTAGTAAATTAATAGGAAATAGGACACTCGCAGTTCCTTATTTTGTTCTAAAACAATTATTATTTCTAAATATTAAAGCCGTTTAAAAACCCTGTTATAAATACATTAATGCCGATCCTAACGGTCGTACGTAGTTATAATGTCTGTGACACGGAATCGGGGTTCTTGAGGCTTTTCGTGAGTTTTGTCATTTTCAGTTTCACTATCAAACGCGATATTGTCTTTTCCACCATTGATATTTTGCATGGGAAAGTGATTAACGTCTTCAAGCTTTTCTTCGTTGTTGTCTTTTAGGTGAGGAAAACAGTCGAGAACATCGTATTTGTTGGCATCTAGAAAACCAGATTCAAAACTCCATCTTGTAACTTTAGACACTATGATATGAGCAAATAAGGCACATAGCATAGATAGTGTTCGAAAGGGGAATTTCTGTGTATTTGTTGCTTCGTCGTACATCGGGTACTTTATAGCTGGTGTTAGGCCGATTCCTTTTTCACCACCTGCAAATAAAGAGAGAAAAATATATATAAATCAAATGAAAATGAGCAAAGTGTCAAGACAATAATTAAGGATTTATGACACCTTCGACTTCCCCGACATTTTAATTACAGGTAAAATTCATGCAGCATATCATCTATATAAAGCCAGTGGACGTTTAGTGGAACAAATTAGAAACTTTTTCTACAAATGCAGTGCTGGATGAATTCGCCTCAATTGATGCGTTTCGAGTATAGCTGCTGCGGTCGAGATGCTTACGGCGCATGGTGTTTTTATTCCCACATCTTGGGCTCGAATCCATTAATCAATCCAACTTTGTATCTTTTCCCCGCTAAAGTCCGAATGTTTCACTTATGTCTAGGACTAGAATTTTTTCAAGTGATGTTCTAATTGAAAAATAACAGTTACATTATGGGATTATACAGCAAATTCAAATGCGTACTTTAATTCCACTTTACCACTTCACGTATAAAATTCTACTTTGGTTTTATATTAGTAACTTTCAAGTGCCACAACTTAAACATACTTGTCAAACTAATTTATATATATATATATATATATATATATATAAAGTCTACTGGAACAAATACACATATATCTATTGAATAGTTTCCTGTAAATTAAGTTTCATATTATTTTCAACTAACAGTTTTGGTTCCCCTGCACTGTTTCCCTGTTATTTGGAATTAGGACATCATTTGGAAACTCCTTGATAAATATTAGACTTTCTGATGAAAGCTGGAAATAAGTTTTTTTTAAATGAAAAAAAAAATGAAAGTAGTTGAATATAACTCACTACATGGGGATAAAAATACAGTAATCAGACGCTCTAGACATCTCGACTACGGTAGTTACAAGCATCATACTTTATTTTAGAAGAGTTTTTTTCCCCTGCTGCGTTTATAGAATGTTTTTCTAGCTTTTTTCTTCTAAACGGTAAGGTACTGCGTCAAATGACTTTGCAGGGATAGTATGCAACATGCATTTTATCTAATAAAGAAACTGTCGTTCAGATCGAATGCCAAAGTGGTGTCTCCTCGCCTCCTTTTACTGGGAAGTTATCTTTCTTTTTCTATAAAACTGAGACTCTACATTAAGCTGCACTAGATGACTAACTTTGTGAACCCAAGACTAGGGCCCGATTTGGGCTGTAGGGTATGCAAGAAGATGATTATTCAAGTATTAGAATAATAATAGAGATTCTACTAAGCGATCTGCAAAGTCATTTTTGTTTTCAAAATTATTTTCCTATAAGAAACTAAGAAAATATAATTAATTTCACAGCACCTAATGCAGACTCTACCAAGTTATACACCAAAGGCAAATGGAAGATACCGTAGGATAATACTGAAACTTGTTACTAAACTTTCAGAACAACTACGAAGACATTATAAGCATATGATGATTTCAGCAGCTTTCTTATTAGTTTAAATTTAAAATATGTGCTGATA
Organism: Lepisma saccharinum; assembly: GCA_022664845.1. Taxonomy (NCBI): domain Eukaryota; kingdom Metazoa; phylum Arthropoda; class Insecta; order Zygentoma; family Lepismatidae; genus Lepisma; species Lepisma saccharinum. The sequence goes on from JAGDQP010000839.1 coordinate 133,735, forward strand.
TTTAATTCACAATCCTTTACTGTCAAATAAATTATATAAAGAAACTAACTCAAACTCTGAACTTAAAAAAAGAGGAATAAGGCGAACTTTAAAATAATATTTCTCTTGACTTGTGTTGGCAGTTAGAATACTGCAAGTTCTATTGACTACAGAAAAGAAGATGGGGCAACACTCTGCAATATCTCACAGCCATGTGTCTCTCGATACAAAATTACACAAGTTTTTGTATTAGATCGTCGTCTGCCAAACAACCACAATAAGCTGTTTTCTGTCTATCTACATATGGTGCTCCAGTAATGGCGTAAGAAACAGCCATTCTAATTTAGCTTGCCTCGAGATAAATGAAAAGGGTTAATGTAGTCGAAGGATGCTCCCGATACCTCGAGTCTTTTACAGGGAAGATTGTTGAGTTGGAACCCCTAGTTGCTCTGAAAATTTACAAGATTATTCTTCGAACAAACCATACGAATTCAACGATTATGTCCATATTAGAGGCTCCGATCGTTTTCTTTCGGACCTTGTTGCCGAACAATTGTTCATAGACTAATTTTATCACTGCCTTTTTGGGACATTTACAAGCTGCATTGCCAATACAGTGCAGAACTGTAAGTGAATTGATTAAACTAATAATTTGAACCACGATCGAATATTTACTCTTGAAATTGAGTTACACTGTCACTTGAAATTGGGAGATATACTTACAACAAACTAATTTGTTAATGATCAGGAATGTTTTTACCCGTATTATTAATTAAAGTGCTGTAAAGTGTCTGTTGACCGACAAGACCCTAACAAGTTCGATTCGACTCGCGATCCAAGCGGATCTGACTCGAACAGACCCTTGCCTGAATAAGTTAGGCCCGATCTGACCAGTTACCCAAGTCTGTCAAACTGTACCTGAGCTGTGACCCAAGTACGTCCGACCTGACCGGATTCTGTAATTAAAAGAAACTTTACAGTGAAAAGGAAAACAATTGTGCTGAGACTCTGAAATATAGGGATGATGAACTCGTGCTATGAATTAGGCTCGGAAGGCGACGCAAGTTCAAACACCGAACACGCTGGTTTTCCTTGCTGGATTTTCTCGATTCACCAGGCGTATGCTAGAGTAGAGGACTTGGGTCATCACATTCTCCAATATTTTCTCAAAAAGTTGTGGAAGCCGTGACGCCATATCTCATGCTAGAGACCGACTTAGGTCAAAGATGCCAATACAGTTTCCATCTTCCTTTCTGGTTGATGTAACGAAACACATCCCAGCTTTGATATTGCATGGAAGAGATCAAATAATCACGGACATGAATGATCAAGTCTAAACATTTGAACGTAAATTACTGCTTTGAGAGAAACTAGTTTAAAACGAGGACTTGACGCACTTTCCAACTTGTGCTAAATAAATACATTAAAAAAAAAAAAAATCAACAAAAGCTATAAAAGCTGTTATGTAGAGAAAGTACCGCAAAACTTCAGGTTTTGAAGATCGAATTCGAAAAAGTTTCCACAATGTGAGATCTTTAGAAGAGAAGCTCCTTGGTTTTGGCGCTTTGTTTCGACCGCGATAGAAAAGGTGGCACTACATTTGCAAATGGAAGTAATCGAAATTCAGATCTACTTAAATTTAAAGCCAAAGTACAATTAATGAAGTAGATATTTCTGAATTCTACAAGTACTTGCCAGTGAGATTACCAGAAACTCGCATGTGAAATACTTTATATGTTCGGCACCACTTACCACCGAAAAAAAAATTTTTTTTTTCATTCATCAAAGGAAATAAGTCACCAGGGAGATTCAGATTAACGGGTATTCATATTAGTTCTGCTCTGAAAGTTACTACTTCAACTAAATGTCTGATATTATTGATTGATGGGAGCAAAAAAATGCCAGTTGTCAGACATTCTTCTTTAAGGCTGTCCTACAGTTTATTACGCACGCTTTACGTTACTCGTTTCTTCAAATTCCATATAAAGTGAAACCAATTGTAATTTTTTCCTTGTAGCATGCAGTATCTTGTAGCACTGACTATCAGTCGAGTTTAGATTTTAAGTTCGACATTCCTGATTCATACCTTCTACTGATTTTAAAGTCTCCTCTACATTTTTTCTATTAACATTGTCCTCTTTTAATATTTATACTCCTCTCTATTGCAAACATACGTTCGTTATCCTCTTCCTCATTAACCTCCATCGCGTCTTAACATTTTTATTTGCAGACCTCTAAACGGTCTTCTACTAACATGTACACTCTCTTCAGCGTTTGTACTCTACTTGATTAACCTTTATTAACAATGAGATGTTTTGATTAACAACAACAAATTGGAGAGAGAGGGGACAAATCCAGCCCAAGTTGGTGCCTGTCCCAAGCCCGGAAGAATAAGAAGGGTTGACGTCAGGAATGGCATCCGGTCTTAAAAGCTGTGCCAAAACCACATATGATGGACCGTCTAAATCATCGTTCCGCAAACTGTGGTCCGCGGACCACAGGTGGTCCTCGAGGCCTGGGGCAGCGTGGTCCGTTGAACCTACCAATAAAACTGGTCTGCGCTTGAAACTTATAATTTTCGGAACGCTAGTCTAAATGAGGCCTCGATAAATGCTAGAGCTTATCCCGTAGGTGACGCGCAGAGGTTCCGCCCGGCTTCTGTGACAAATGAGCGAGGGCTACCAAGTGGAGAAGAAGCTAGTCCACGTGAGCTTAAAAAGGATCTCGGAGAGAAAGGTCTGTTAGGGGAGGAAGTTCAGGACAGGGCTTTGTCGCGAATCGTCAGAAAAGTCGACCCCACGTACGGAAGAAAGGACGAATAGAAAGAAGTACTGAATACACTGGAAAAAGTTGAACTAATTTTCATATACTAACATACGTATATTGCGATACGAAATAAAATGACGTCAGGAATTAAAAACGAAGAAAAACATTAAAATTAACTGTAATGAAAGTCAACAATAAATACTAATACAAGAGCACTTGCAGAAAATGGGTTGGTATACGGACCTAAAATACGCATAATAAGTCCAACAGCATACGATGCTAAGCAGCCATACGTGTTTACTCCATTCTTCCAATACAATACAAGAACCAGTTGAGGGAAGAGAATCACGTACACCAGATCAGAACTAAGATATCTGAAATAAAAATAGAAACATTCTAATTATTTTATCCACATCAAGCATGATCATCCCATTACTGGATTCTAATTTATACCATTCTCATTTTTTAAAAACAGTTTTTTTTTTCTATAAATTTCAAGAAAACCACAATATCATTATTACTTTTTTTTTTCTAAATCCAGTATGTAGAAGTCATTTTAAATTAAGTTTCAACGTAGAATAAATAACGATATAAACAACAAATCGTGCCAAATAATTACAAATGAAAACGGTTGAAGATTAATCCTTTCCCCCAAAGTTTTATTAATATACTTGTAGAGAGGAAGTCTCGTTCGAATTGAATTTCAATTTAATTTTAAGACCTTTAGGCAATTTTGGCTCAGGCCAGATAGATAATGATGGGATGAATTCGTGGAATGAAGAAACTTGGAGGAAATGAAAGAATCCGAGAAAACCCACGCACACGGTATTTGTCCACCACAAAGCCCACATAGCATGAGGAGGGATCGACAGACGACCTCTAGCATCAGAGGCGAGCGCTCAACCATTGAGCCACCACGTCCTCGAGAAGTCCTAGTCTCAATTCGCTGTGTTTTAAATGAATAAGAGGAAGATCAGATTTAAAAGTTCCTTTTTAAGCGTAAAACGCAGCAGTTTTTGTTTTAAAGCTCTGATAGAAATAAGGTTACCAGAGAACTCTTCTTTTAATGCATATATTTACCCCTAGAATATGATAAGTATCTGTAATAGCCGTATTACATTGTATGTATTTTCTGTTGCATTGCTTCCTCACCACATGCCATGAAATTAGGAGATAAGACTTTCCTCCACTTTCTTGTTCTCTTTGTTTGTGTGTTTGTGTTTCGTCCCCAAGGACAGCGGAGAAATTGACAGGAAGAAAGCGATAGAGTACGGTCTCTGTCTTCGTATGTTTCCCCCAATAATTACATAATAATCGTTATACTTGTTTTCTGCCTCTCAAAGAAGTAGAATTTTAAATTTGTTTTCACGTAATATTGATGCTGGTTGTTTGTTTCATTGAGCTTTGGAAAGATCTAGTTTCATAATACTATACGTTCACGGGAAAATATGTTGTCCGTGTATAAATAAGATAATCCATTTTTATAAACAACACCTGTGAGATAAAACATGAAGAATTAAGTGAAAACAGACATCTGAGAGATATACCAGGAGGAAAACAATTACCACATAAATCAATGGAAGGAATAGACTAACAAGATGGCGGAAGGTGATCATAAACCGCACCACCACCATATTATTGATACTTGTGTTGAATTTTGGATTTTTGTTTAATCATGTATTTAAGCAATAATTGAGTAGTTTGAACTGGTATTTAATTGTTTTAAGGACGTATCAGAACTTTCATGTATTCACAAAATATTAAGGGGATTTTGAGTTAGTATAATAAAAAAAATGTTAAAGTTATGAATTGAGACTACTTAAATTGTGGCAAAATGTTGACAAAAATTTAGGCACATGTTGATAACTGTAGTATGTGAATTGAAGTTGATTGGGCCAAATGTATTTGTATATTTAGAGTAATGCATGATTTGGATTTTGAAGGAAGTAAAATTAAGTTAAGCTGATGAGCATGGAGTTCATAAGTTTCGGTATTAAGATTGTTTTGAAGTTGATCGTATTTTAATCTGTGTTAGCTGACGAGTTTGTACTTTTTTTATGTAATGACTTTTTGTTCAACAGCTTTGGATTATTAAAGTACAAACCAATTTTTTTTGTTTCTTTAAAGGCTTTTAGCTATTATTGTTTGGCTTTAAGGTTGTTAGCAGTCAGTTTAATTTTAATTTTAGGAATTTACCAAGTTTTCTGTATTATTCTTGACATGTGGCGTAATTTACTATATGTTTAGTTAAGTTTAAGAATTTTAAATTTAAACAATTTAAAAAACGTGGTGCAATATTTTACAATAATTTTGAATTGTCATTTTTATTTTTGTAATATAGACTTTAATTATATTTAATTGCTGAACATGCAGGCGAGCCTCATTGGGATTTTCTCGGTACGTCAGCATGAAAGTTCTTCACGCCCATGAAAGTTCTGATACCCAAAAGAAAGTGAAATTTTACGAATAATAAGTACATCTTTAAGTGCTAAATCGAAAGTGTATTATACGGCTTTCTCGAGGTGAAATATACCATAAAAATACTTACGAAAGATAATAAATACTGGTCACAGTAAGAGCCACAGCTGTTGCGAGACAGGACACAACAAGCACAGTAATTCTGAGGACCCACACCACCTCTTTCTCGGATGCCTAAAAAAGAAAAGAAAAACGCTTAAATGAATTTCCAAATGCTCTGTATAACTACATTCTAAAAAAAAATCTTAAGAACAAAATTTAAAATTAAACTTTCAAGTTCTCTAACACAGTTTCCATAGAGCCTGAAATTTTAAGATAAAACAATTATTTATACTTTAAAACAACAATGACTTCAAGTTTACAAAGTAATGCCATATACTATAACATCCAATACATTATTTATGTAGGTACTGTAGTAAATTAACCTACCTCATTATTGTTTGAAAATGTATGTAAATAAATTATTTAAGTCTCTCAACGAGTACAAATAACTTATTACATGATTTTGTTTTTGACTTACATGAAATATTTAAGCATTATTTAGTTAGTTCCTTGTACTGTCAGCAATGTAAGTTGTGATTAAAGTGAGAAAAATATCAGGCGTAGTATATACCCAAGATTATAGCAGTATAAAAGAGACTCAACTGTTAAATTTTGATAGTTACATTCTTTCGTTGACGTAAATTTTGTTCATCCTGGTCAGCATGTATTATTATCAGTTCTAAAATGCGTCTGTTCATGAACAAAATTTTTAATTAAATTCGCTAGTAGAAAGGACCAATAGCATTTCCTAGATTTATGTATTTAACAAACTCTCAAATAGACATTTTACCAGACGCCATTTTACATAGTAGGTAAACAACAACACTAAGGGAAGAATTTGGAAAGGAAACGGCTCTGGCCTCACTCAAGGTATTATCCCAACATTTGCCTGGTGCTACCGAAATAAATTGTCAATCATAATGAACAGTCGCTGGACGTTAATATATATATATATATATCTGGTGTAGTAAAAAGTAATCCATTATTTTTGCATGACATTGAAGGCTTGACTTACCATAGTTAGAATGATCCGATTTAGGTCACATATGCGGCGTTTTGTTCGATAACGTGTTGCCATTTGGAAGGTAATATCATGATGACTCTCTCATAGAATCCCTTGTCCCTATTGGCAAAAAATTGAGACAGTCGATGTTCACAAGCCTCTCTTGGCGCGAATTTTGCACCAGCAAACGTGTTCGCCATGGACAGGAACAGATGGTAATCACTCGGTGCCAGGTCCGGACTATAAGGTGGATGCATAAGAACCTCCCAACCAAGCTCCCGGAGCTTCTGGCGAGTCACTATCGATGTGTGTGGCCTGGCGTTGTCCTGGTGGAACACAATGCCTCTCCTATTGGCCAAAGCTGGCCGCTTCTGGGCGATTGCTGCCTTCAGACGGTCCAATTGTTGACAGTATAGTTCCGAGTTAAGGGTTTGGCCGTAGGGGAGCAGCTCATAGTACATAATTCCCTGACAATTCCACCAAACACACAGCAAAACCTTCCTGGCCGTCAATCTTGGCTTGGGCACCGTTTGCGCCGGCGCACCGCGCTTCGACCACGACCGTTTTCGCGTGACGTTGTCGTAAGTGATCCACTTTTCATCACCAGTCACCAACCGCTTCAGAAATGGGTCGCTTTTGTTGCGATTCAGCAGCGATTCGCAGATGGAAATTCG